>VZUI01045002.1:0-36236 GCA_013401135.1 Cettia cetti
TTAATTAAAAAAAAAAAAAAAAAAAACACCAAACCAAAACAAAGACTTGGAGAAAGAAGGCAGCTGGGAGCCTGAAGGTTGCATTGCCATGGCTTGGTTGTCCCAAGAGTGAGGACAAGGCTACCACCAGGATAACCACAAATCTGTACTTTGTTGAGCAGCTGCATCCCAAGCCAACTGCAGTTCCCTCTGCTGAGTACAGGGACTCCTGCAAATCCATGTGGCAATGCACAGGTCTGAAGCAAAGCCAGAGCCTTCTCACCTTTGAGCACTTACAAAGCTCACGGGCTCTACCAAGACCACTACCACAGCTCCCTCACAACTTTCCTATTGTGAAGCTCAGCTTGCTGCCTCAGAGAAAGGCCTGGACATCAACTGTGCAAAGCTCAAATGCTCTCTTTTCTCAGAAGAAGAAAGTATCAGTAGCAAACAGAGCAACTGGAGGGGGGAGCTTGCAGACAGCTCAGCCAAACTGTAGCAGCAGCCACCAGCCCTCAGAAGCAATCCAGAGACTGCAAAACATAAGAACAGCACTACAAGGGCATAAAACCCCTGCAATAGTCTCATTTTCTGAAATACTTTTAAAAAGTCACAAAAAGGAGACAAGTTTTGATTGAACACTTCTTCATTTCAGATCCATGCTTGCATTCTACCCTCCCCAGGAATTCAAAGCAGTCAGCAGATGTAAATTATGTATAAGCAAAATATTCCTAAAAGCCAAATTTTAGAAGTTGCACCCATTACACAAGACATTTTTAAATAGCTAAATGTCGAAGAAAAGAGCAGTTAGTGACCTAGATTGACCATTTGATAGATCAGGCACAAATGGAGCTAACTTCATCCCTCTCATCCACTCAAAGGCTTATCATCTCACACCTTAGAGAAATAAATTAGGAAGACGCATTACATTAGCACTACTGGCACCACACAGAAAATTTAAAGTTCTGTTACCGTAAAGAAAACAAGTTCTATAATGGGAAAAAGCTTTAAATAAGACAAATAAATAATTTTTTAAAACGCAGAGGCAGTCACAGCACCTAAGATCCTACAGTGTCAGCTACTATGGAATTTTTAAAATTACAATCTTTGCTTCTGTGGTTTGGGACTCATTCAGCACAGGGTTGGGATTTGGGGTTGGACCGGAAAGTGCCAGACACGCACTCATTTCCCCCAGGTTTTGTTTATTTCTCTGCAAAACTGACAGCAATACATTCCATTTCCAGCTTTACTGGAGGAGGATTATCTCGCCCCCTCTGCTCCCAGGAGCACCTTTTTCTTCTCCCTTTGTCACACAAAGGTACTTATTAGACATAAAGAGTCCAGTTCAAAATCCACATCTAAATTTGCATGAGTATCCACTTCAGTGAAAATTAATGGAGCTCAGATTGTAAAGCACTGCATCTTTTCATGCATGTGCTTTATTCTCTGGATTTAAAGAGAAGGCACTCATACACCACACATTACTATGAGACTGAGACAGGAGAAAAAACTCCCAAAAACTATACCTCTGGTTTAATAAAATTACCAGAACATTCTATTTTTCCCAGCAAATTTAATTTCAGGTGGACAAAAAAGGATAATGTGGTGGTCAGAGCACCAGCCAAGGACCCAAGAGGATGGGGAGCAGTGCCCTTGCCCTACCATTGACTTCCAAGATCTCAGAGAATTCACTCGCACCAGGGAAGAACTGATGGATTTTTGTTGTTCCCAGATTAAACATCCAGAGATACAACTTTCACTTCTAGAAAACACTCTCTAAGATTTATTTCAGCTCCTTAACATACCCCAAACCCATCATGAAGGCACAAAAAAGGCTGCTCCAGGCCCAGGCTGCCTCTCTCTGCAGCCAAGCCCGTGCAATCCTCTGAGCAGAGCTCCCACAAAGTCCGAAACCGAATCTGTGGTGAAATGACACACCAAGGTGGAAATCGCAGAATTATTGATGAGAAACAGGTCATTCACATCTTCCTCCAGCCAGACACAAACAGGCTTCTCCTTCCTCTGTTTTTCTTTTTGCACACCTGTATGCATGAGCCAGTCCCTGCTTGCAGGCAGCCCAACCTAAGACAAGAGGATCCTTCCAAGATTAAAAATACACCAACCACCTCCAGCACAGTCACCAGAAGAAGAGAAATTCAAAAATCGCATAAAGTGGACAGAGCAAACTCAGGTTGAAGCCAAATTTTACCCCATATGGAGACATTTCTTCATGCAGATTATTCTTTCAGTACAGGTACAAAATATTTGGTGTGACCTTGGCTGAGCCACTTCATGATGCAGCAGGGAGCACTTGCAGACAAAATTTTCTCCCTCTTGGCCCCTCTGCTCAGGGCTTTTGGGGAAGGGACATTCTCTCTACACAAACAGCACTTTTCAAAAAGAGGAGCCGTGTTTTTCTGAGGCACCTAGACAAGAGCAACAGATTTTTTTCTTAAGTAGCATGATGGACCAATGCCACATGCAATAACCTAATCAGAGTAAAAGACTCAGATACTGGCAAAATGAGAGGCACTTGTGTGCTGGAGGCAAGCATATTATTATTTTACAGTGTACACTGACAATTGCTGTTCTTAACTTTTAGTATGAATGGAAGCAATACTGTAGTAAAGGAGGAAGATGACAGAGAGAAAAGAAAATGAAATTGGCAAAAAAAGACCAAGAGTTATATTCAAATCTAAGCATAAAATGTGCTGGGTCTGCAGAATGCCGGCAGAGTGTTTCATCTTTATTTCTTTGCCCCTCTGACTTCAGTGGCTCCAAGAAACCTGACAAAGGAGGCTGGGGGGGAGTGATGTAAATATTTCTAGTATACCTTAAAGGAAGAAATGACTAATGAGAGACGAAATTATTTCAGAATGAAGTAATAATGAAGAGACCAGATTAGACATTAGTTGATCCTCAATGGTTAATGGAGGGGAAAGGAAGGGGAAGAGTAGAGCTTATACTGGTGAATACTTCGGCCACAAACACCTCTCTTAAACACATCCAATTTCACTGATGTGAAAATCACCACATGAAGGAACAGGCGAAAAAGAGCTTAAGTGGGAACAGGGTGCAGAATGCCAAGTGCTACACTGAATAATTCAGATCCAGGCAGTGCTATTGGCCAGGCAGGAAAAATCACACTCCCCTGCTAGTTTTAAAATCAAAGGCCAAGAAGGGATAAAAGAGAAAGACAACACCTCTTTAAAGCAGAGATTACACTCTGCGGTTCCCATTTCCCAAGTTCCCACAACGTTTTGTTGCAGGGAGAGCGCTGGAGCCCGGGTGCTGCAGTGGTGCCAGGGCACAACACCTCCCTGCACACCCCGCTGCCCACTGAGGGACCTGGGAAACTCGGCCACCTGCCCTGGTGACACCACTCCCCCAGCCCAGCAGCCAGAAAATGCCAATTTTGCAGCAGGCACCGACCAACCCTGGCTTCCCAAGCTGCCCTCAGGAGACTCTCTCGGTGCACAAGCACTTCTCCAGTTGCCTGAGGGCAAGACCCCATCAGGGCTTTCACGTGGGTCTAGATCACCGCTGAACTCCAGCGGCTTCTCTCCCCTACCTGCACCCTTCCCAAATTACAGCCACACTTGTTCAGTGCCAGCTGGCAGGGCGGGACACAGATTTCCAGGCAAGGGCTGGGAGGCAGCATAAGGAGACAGCAGAGCATCAGGGTCCTTCCTTCCTGGACCCTGGCAGAGGAGTTAACAAGGCACTTTCACATCCTTCAGACCACTGTCCTGGGTGTGTTTGATAGAAAGGTGTTACATTTCATGGGGCTTGAAAGATCCTGTGCTCCTAAAATCCCATTTAATTCTGACTATTCTAGTGCAGCACCACAAAGTAACTACTCTTAACACTAAATTTTAGAAATGTTTCTAAAAGCAGGTCCTGGAACATGACAGCCAAATCACCTTCTGCTACAAGGCCCCAAACATGGAGTAACTCTGACTTCTATTAATTTTATTTAAAGGTCTCGCGGCTTTCTAGGAACAGGCAGCTTTGCCTTTGGGCAGAGCACACAAACACACCCGTGACAGGTGCCCAGCCTCAAAAAATCTCAGCCATCCACCTCCTTCACTCTTGGTAAGTAAAGATAAGCATCCCTTGGTTCCTTTTACACCTGCAACACTTCTGCAGTAGCACCCATGGACAGGCACGATGCAAAGCACAGCAGCAGGACTCCTAGGCCGGTTCCATCATCCCATTACCAACATTTCAAAAGATGCCCTCTTCCATCTCAACCTGTGCACTTGTCCTGCCCCCCAGAGCTGGAGAAGCCAGGGAGCCCTCCTAGGCTGCTCTGCAAAGCAAGGAGTGTGTGCATGGGGAAGGGGGGAAATGGTGGGAGGGAGAGAGGAGAACAAAAACAACAACAAAACAGAAAAGAAAAGAAAAAAATAAAGGGGGGGGGGGGGAAGGAAAAAACCAGTGAGGCTGGCCTGTTTCTTTCTTCTCCACCATCTATTCAGTGTCAGCAGGGGAGGTCCACAACTGTTGCGTCACATGGAGCACAAAAAAACCTGACAAGCGTGTTTTAGCTGATGGAGAGCAGAGTGGACAGGAGGCTGGTGACAGCTCCAACGCGGGCAGTGCGAGCCCTCCGCTTTAATTGGCTGCTTCTCCCCGTCGCATCCAGCGAGCAGGAGCCTGACAGCCGCACGGGCTGCTCAAAGGCACCAGCAATGGCAGAAATTTCAGCGTGTAAATACTTTGGTTAACTCCCCAGGCTCAGGTTAGACCCTCACCCTGGTCCAGGGGTACGGGATTTTTAATGCTGCTTGGTCCACAGGAGCCAAAGGGAAGATGTGGGAGGTGCTTCAAAATGGAGAGGGGGGAGAAGGGGGGAGCTAAACCACAGGTTGTGCAGGACCTGGAGAGGTGTTTATAAATAATGCCACTAAAAATAATACACTGATCACTGGCATCTCTAACACAGCATTTTCTTCTCCACAGAACTCTGACAGTGGTTACCTCGGTGGTACAATTATCTAGATTTGATAGCAGATTAAAAAAATATATATCCTAAACACCTGTTCAAGAGTTTTGTGTTTTTAAAGGCCGTTGCCATTAACCTTGGGCCACACACTTCATTGTGTTTAATTAGCAAGCTAATGAAGCCAGTTTTATTCCCTTCCTCAAGCACAAGAGGATAAATACAAGACAGTGAAAGAGGAGACCAGATCCATCTGCAGCACAGTTCATTGCTGCATGGCATTACTTTAACTTGCACTGAAATAAAAGTAATGTAATGGCTTGGAAAACATGTTAGCAATGCATTCTGCAAGACAAATCCTTTTACACCTTCTGTATTTTCTGAAGCTCATCGATTAAAACATGATTTCTGAACATTTGGGCTGCAGAGAATTTGCAAACAAAGGGCTAAAAATAAACATGTTTTCCTCAATGAATCCTCAGTATTCCAAAAAAATTAAGCATAACAGATTTTTTTTGTTGTTGTTTGTTTAAGAACAGCAGCCCGTGCTTGCTTTGTTACAGCCAGCCAAGGTAGAGATGAGAAGCATCAACAATGGAGGTCAAGCGATTTTCGAAAAGCCCACCACTTTCACAGAGCCCTAACATGTACACACACAAAAGACATACTTAGAGCAAAGCCCAGTGCTCTGAATCCCAGCAACACATTCCAACTTTGGGTATCTCAGCTTGTTTTCCTTTTTTTTTTTTTTTTTTTTTTTTTTTTTACAATGAGCAGCTTTAGGAAAAACTGGACAATGAAGATCACGTTGATAAATGCTAGTAAATATCACAAGAAAGGCTTTAAAAAGAGGGAGGGATTTACAGAACGGCTAAAGCACTGATTTAGTGGTTCAAGAGGACCTTTCAAAATAAACAGAATTATATTCATTTTCAGGGGTTTCTTTATTGTATTTTCAGGGGGGAAGGAAAAATTCAGCATAGGTATGCCCTGTCAGATTATCTTTTTCATAACATGATACATTTAAGAAGCTTTCAGGGTGCTATTTTTTTTTTTTTTTAAGCAACTGCTTTTTTCCCTCCAACTTAGATTTCAGTCACTCTGTGCACAGAGCCGTAGGATCACGTTAAATACCAAAACCAAAGCAAACAAAAACCCAACGCCATACCCAAAACAAAACCAAAAAAATCCGGAAGCCATCTCTTTTATTGAATCACCCGAGATAAAAGGATTCCAAGATTTATGGAAAGAAAATACATTGACCATAAATCTCCTTTATGCACATAATAGAATTTTCCAGCCAGGAGAGCTGTTGTGATGATAGCAACGCCGAGCACCAGGAATGCTGCTGGCACACACACCACCCCCCCCCCCCCCCCCCCCCTTTCCAAAATACCTGCTCTCCTCAGCACTGCTATGTAAATACAAACCCGCACAACCCCCTTCCCAACACACGGAAACAAAGCTGCGTACAAGTGTCCCGGCCATCAGATAAAAAAGCCCGAGCTGGCTTTGCTCACTAAGACATTAATTTATTAATTTTTTTAAAAAAAAATTTTATTGTCCGCTCTCTTTTTATTGCCACTCGCACTCACTTTCGGTGTGACTTAAAAAATAATGAAGCGCTGGCACCGCCGGTAATGGCAGAGGCAGGCGGTGGCAGCGCATATTTAATGGGCACTCGGAACAAAGGAAGCCCGGCTGCAGGAGCGCCCCGGGGCCGGCTCCGCGCCCGCTCCCCCCCGGCCCCGCCGGGCAGCGCCTTCCCCGGGCCGGGGGACACGGGCACGCACACGCGGGGAACCCCCCCTGGCCCCCACCCCTGCAGCGGGTGATGGCAAAGCCTCCGGGAACTCCCCGGCTGCCCATCGCGGAGCGGGCACGGCTGCAGCAGCATCGCTGCCTCCCGCAGCCTGCCCCCGGGAACCCCCGGCCGCCAACAGCCTCCCCTGGGCCCCGCACCCCTCCAGCGTCCCCCCCCAGCCCCGGCCGGGAGATGGAGGGAACGGAACAAGTCACTGCCCAGTGCCGGGGAGGGGGGCTGCGGGCTCAGCCCCGGGGGGTCGTGGTGACCAGGCAAGAGGCGGGGGAGGCAAAATTGCTGCCGTGCCGGTTTCTCCTGAGGAAAATGCAGCGATAATAAAATAATTTGAAAAAATAGGGGAAATGATAATAATTGTAATATAAGCAATAATTAAAACAAGGAGGGAAAGCGGGGAGCGCGGGGATTTCCAGCGTGCCCGCGTTTTCAGTGCTGGGGACACCACAGTGGGTCTGACCCCTCCCGTCCTCCCGAGGGCTGCGGGATGGGGCACCCCATGGAGACCCCTCCCCGCCTCCCCATGCTCTGCCCGGGTGCCCCCCTCCCACTCCCCGGGCAGTGCCCGGGCTTTGGACGAACTTCCACTCGCGTCCCTCGGCACGACGCGCACCCCGCAGGTTGGAGATGAAGTTTGGGGGCCAGCCCACGTCCGTAAAATAAATGGGATGAAGAAGATACAAAATAAACACTCTCCTCCGCCGCAGAAGCCTCCTCCGGAGGGATGCTCCCCAGGCACCCCCCGCCGCACACACCCCCTTCTTCCCAACTTTCTCCCGGCTCCCCGCGGAGCCAGCCAGCCCCAATAGGCTCGTTCCCTGCTAACCCCTATGGGACCGCGGTGTCCCGGGGGGGCTGATGGGGAACCGGGGGGGTCCCTTCGGGGCGGAGGTGGGGTCCCCCACACCCCACGAGTTACACAACCGCAGCCCGGCAGGAGCGGAGCGCACACATGGCCACTACCTGAGGCACTCCGCACCATTCCGGAGCGACCCCAGGTCTCCTCCCGCTGCTCCCGAGTTGTTCCCCCCACCCTGCAGCCTCCTCGGCTTCTCCCCCACGCCCCCGCCCAGAAGTAAATGCCCGTTTTTGCAAAGTTTCCTCGAGATCGCGCCGTGTTTACATTGCCATGAATTCCCACAGGCTGCCTGGAGGGAACAAAAAGCAGCACGGGAAGACTCGTCCTGCGAGCAAGGAGAAAACGGAGAGGGAGGGCGAGGGAGTGAAAAGACAAAAATAATAATAATAACAATAATAATAAAGGAAATGAAGCCGATGCAGCGGTGGGGGGATTCCCCAGCTCGCGTGCTCTGCCCTGCTCCGGAGGGTGCTGGAGGGTGGCTGCAAATAACCGCACGGCCCATTCAATTCTGCATTTGGAGACGCGACCGAGAGCCCGAGCGGGAGGTAAACACGCCGAAAGGCTCTTACCTGCACAGAAAGTTCCCCAGAGCACGGCGAAAGTCAGCCACGAAGCAAACATAGTCCTTTACTTTTTTTTTTTTCCTCGCGTGCACCTCTACCCCGAGGGAAACAAAAATAAAAATAAAAAGATCGAGCGCGTGAGAAGAGCGGGGGGAGAAGCGCGGCTCTGCCTTCCCTCTCGCTCTCAAAAAGAAAAAAAAAAAAGAAGAAAAAAAATCCTGGGGGTAGGGGGTGGGAAAAAGAAAAAAAAAAAAAACAACAAAAAAAAAACAACAACAAGAAAATCGGATTTAATTCCTTCGCAGTTGCAAAATTTATCCAGTGGAGACGAACAGACCCGGACGGTTCGACCTGCTCCTGCCCGGCCCCACCGTTCGCTCCCAGCTTTCCAAGAGTTTCTTTCGCTGGGCTTTTGTGCTGGGAGCGCGGCGTGCACCACACACCGACTCCCCCTCCTCCTCCTCTTCCCCTTCCCCCTCCTCCTCCTCCTCCTCCCGACCCAGCCCCTCCGGCTCCCCCAGCAGCGAGGGGCGAGCGCACACACGCCCCCGCCCCCCCCGCGCGGTTCCCGCGCAATGCCCGCGCAGCCGCGCGCGGGTTGCGCGCTCCCGCCGTTCCCCCGCGCACACACGCGCATCCCCCCCCCTTCTTCCTCCTCCTCCTCCTCCTCCTCTTCCTCCTCCTCCCCGCGCATCCCACGCGCGCTCCCCGCGCCGGCAGCGAGCGGGGCGGCGGCGGCAGGAGCGGGACCGTGCGCGGTTTGTACGGACCCCGCATCCCGGGAGCTGCGGAGCGGCAGGCAAGGGCCGGCGGAGGGGGCGCGGGGCGGCCGCGGGGGCCCGGAGGAGAGGGAGGAAGAGGAGGATGAGGAGGAGGAGGCGGCGGGGGGCCGCGGCATCGCGGGGCTGCGCGGGGCGGCGGGCGCGGAGGCGCGGCGGGAGGTGCCATGTGCGGGATGGGGAGGCGGGAGAATAAAATAAAACACAACGTGGAGAGGGAAGGGAAAGGGAGGTTTGATGGGGCTTAGGGTTTTGTTGATGTTGTTGTTGTTTTGGGGTTTTCTTTTAATAATTAAAAAAGGAAAAAAAAAAAGGAAAAAAAAAAAAACCTGAACCGCGTCCAAAATGGCTTCTGAAAAAAAAAAAAAGAGAAGCCAGCGCGGAGCCAGCGGGGAAACCCGGATGTTGGATACAAAGGGGCTGGAGGGGGCGGTGCGGCGCGGGGGCTCCGCGGGCGCTGAGTGGGGAGCGGCGCTGCCCGTCACGGCCGCGCCCCGCGGGGAGGCCCGAGCTGCGGGCGGGTGGAGAGCGGCAGGGGCAGGGCAAGGGCTGCGGAGGGGCTGGGTGGACATGGGCAGGGTTGGGGCAGCTGAGGAGAGGTTCAGGGGCATAAGGGGGAAGAGGGGTTGAGTGTGGATATGGACAGGTTTAGGGGCAGGGGCTGCGGAGGACTGATTTAGGGGCAGAGGGTGGGAGTGCGGATTTAGGGGCATGAGGAGGCAGAAGGGTGTGTATGGAGAGGGACAGGTTTAGGGGCAGAGGGTGGGAGTGGGGATTTGGGGGCATGAGGAGGCAGAAGGGGGGTGTGTGGATAGGGGCAGGGCACTGCCGGGGCCAGGTTTGGGAGAGGTTTAAGGGGAAAGTGTGTGGCAGGGGTGTGTGGATAGGGGCAGGTTTAGGAACAGAGGGTCATGGGGGGATGGAGTTTTAGGGGCAGAAAGTGGCTGAGGGAATGAATGCATCGCAGCAGTTTTAATGGCTGGGGCTGGAGGTGGAGATTTAGGGGCAGAGGATTGAGGGTGGAGATTTAGGGCCAGAAGGTGGCAGAGAGTGTGTGGATAGGGGCAAATTTAGGGGTATGGCAGGAGGAGACTATGGGGCAGGGGGTGGGGGAAATGCAAATAGGGCAGGGGATAGTGGAGTGGGCTGGTGGGAGAAATTTAAGGGCAGAAGGGTTGGGGGCAGAAGATTTAGGGACAGGACAAAGTGGAGGATATATATGGATAGGGGCAGGTTTGGGTACAGGGTGTTGCAGGGGCAAGGTTTAGGGGAGGGGGGACATTTAAGGACAGTTTGACAGTGTGGATAGAAGCAGGTTTTGGGGCAAGGGGCTGAAGCAAGGAGGTTTTGGAGAAGGGGGAGATTTAGGGGCAGGGAGGAGAGGAAGGGAGGTTTAGGGGTAGGGGAGCAGTTTTAGGGGCAGTGTCTGGAGAGGAAGGTTTAGGGGAAGAGGGTGGTAGAAGGTGTGTGTGGATGGGGCAGGTTATGGGGCAGGGGTTGCAGGAAGTGCATATAGGGCAAGGAATGGTGGAGGGGGCTGGGGGTGAGGTTTAGGGCAGTGGATGAGGCCAGAGGGTGGCAGAGGGTGTGTGTGGATAGGTACAGGGGACTGTGGTGAGGTTTAGGGGCTGGAGGCTGCAGGGGGCAGTTTTAGGGGCCAGGGCTGACAGGGCAGAAGGTTTAGGGACAGGGAATGACTAGGGGCATTAGGAGGAGGGTGTGGGAGGGGCAGGACAGGGGCAGGAGGTTGCAGAGTGGGCTGTTGAGGGAGGTTTTAAGGGCAGGGGGTGGCTGGGGGTGGATCAGGGAATGGTGGAGGGCAGGGCTGTGGTTGGAATGGACGGTGGGTAGCACAGGGCAAAGCCATCTCATTGTCTTGGAGAAATTCTCTGGCCCCTTGCCTTCCCAGAAGAGAGGGCAGCACAGCCCCCACCAGGGCCAGGAATAAACGGTGTCCTTGTAGGAAAAAACCCAATCCTCCTCTTCCAAGCAGTGGGAATGTGTGGTCCCTGCTTGTGTCCTGGAGCCCCCTGCACCCCTACAGCCCCTTGACCCCAAGATCCAGCAGGAGCAATGGCTCAGTGACAGTGTCCAGGGTTCCCAGGGCAGAAGGGACACCTCACAGAATCCATTTTTAGGCCATTTCAGGGTTAATAAGGTTTTGGCCATTGCCAGGATTACAGGAATTGAAGGCTCTCCACAATTTATTTTAATTCTGACTAAATAATATGGCTATAGGGAGCACCAAAGGAATCCTAAGGGGAAGGAAGAGAAAGGGGGAGATGCTGAAGTTGGGTCATTCTCAAGACTTTGGGTCTGTGAGGTCCATTGACTCATCAGAGAAAGGAATGTGGCATGGATGGATGCTGTGCAGAGCAGTGAATTGCAGGTCAGCTCCCTCAGATTCGTCCGATGGGGACTAAGGCTGAAAATATTCCTAAACTCATTTTCTTTTTCCTCTGGAGGGAGATAAGAGTAAACATGAATCATTCTTCTAAAAGTTTGAGAAGCATTCTGTTCCAAGAAGAAATATGTAATTTTTTTTCTTCTTCTTACAGTAACAAGTTCACAGAAAACTTCAGGAGGCTTTTTACAAAGGCTTGTAAGCACTTTGAAGCTGGAGACTGTTTTTTATATACCTACAGCACTTGCGTAACAAAGTCTCGACAGTGAATGGGATTCCAGGGTGCAGTTGCAATAAAGTGATTAATAGTATCATTCATGGTATCATACCTCATTCATCGGTTTCCTGTAAGTTAAGAGGAATACATTGGCAGGAATGCAGTGGTTGTGACTTTAAACACGATACTCTTGGGGGGAAAAGTTACGGCTAACACATGCACTGAAGGGCAGTGCTATTAGTAAAGCTGTGTAAAAGGTTCAAGAAGATAATTTTTAGAGCAAAAATTGTGGAAAAATAAGCCCACAAAGATCTAGTTCTGAGCTAGTTCTGTCCCACAAAAAAAAAATAAGGTGGATATTGCCACACAGAAACCAAGAACAGAAAATAAAATGTGTCTGTCAAAGGGATGGGTCAGGGGTGATCACTGTTTATTCAGAAACACACAAGTAGGATTTGGGTTTGTTGCTTCTTAATCTGCAAACAGCGAGGACTGATTTTGTCACCAAAATGTTTGCCACCAAAATGTTTGTCACTTGCTTGTGGCAAAGATCACTGAGAAGGCCAGGCAAGATGAGAAAGGGAATGCAAAGCAGCTGTCAAAGGTGAAGTGAATGTCCTGGCTGTGAGCTGCAGCAGCTCAGGATGCATTTGGAGCCTCCAGAGAAGTGACAAATAATGGGTCAATATTTCCTATAAAGCTGCTTATTTCATTTGAAAGCAAATAATGGGCCAATATTTCTGCTTATTTCATCTGGGGAATAAGTTGTTAAACACCTACCACGTGGCTCAAGTATGGAAAAATATGTGGGGTGAAAAATACGACCTAGTGTTTCACTGTTCCAGCATCCCCATGATTAGCTAAAGCGAGACATTTAGCTCGGTCCAAGAAAACATCAGCCCTCGGGGGCAGGCGGGGTGAGTAACACGGGATGGCTTGAGCTGCGGGCTCAAACACTCCCTGGCCAGCGCCGCTCCTATTTTTAATCGCTGTGCTATGAAAAGCCCCGTTTCACAGCACCTGGATCGCCGCTTTGCAGGCAGGGATCGGGAGCGCGTTTATCACGCGGCTGTCATCGCTTTTGAGGAAACGGGCCCAGGGTGTTTCGGATGTTGTCCTAAAGCCACCCGGTGAGACAGGCACAGCGTGGCTTTTCTGCACAGGGACAGCTCCTGCTGCGTGGCACAGGCAAACCCATCCACCCACCAGAGCTGAACCCCGGGGGGATTTTTGCCCAGGGCTGAATGACACCCTGAAGTTTCATTTATTAAATTGCCTCCCATCTTGTTTGCCGTGTTTCACAGGGCGGTGTTTACGTTCCCCAAGAGCTGAAATGTTTTCTCTACTCGCAACAAAAAAGCCCAGGAGTGAATATTGTCACTGGAGATAAAGTTACAGCTTTGGCAAGATGACACTTTAAGACTTCATCAGCCTTCCAAGAATTTCGGAAATATTGGTGCATAAAGGCAGCAAGTGCTAAGAGCAGGCAGTGCTTGCAAGAAGTGCCCTTACCAGCAGTGCTTTCAAGAGCTGTTTTCTGTTTTCACCTATCATTAGAGCTGCACAGCTCAGACTGCTTTTAAATAATTATACTTAACAGTTAAAAAACTCTCCCATGCTAAAATAAATTTTAGCTGATATGGTTTATGCTTTGCAGCCTCATATGACCCTCAGTCTTTCTCGTGTGACTCCTGTAACAAGTCAAATTCATGTATTTTGATACTGCACACGTGATTAAGATACTTGGATCACTAAAGCCTGCACAAAACTGCAGTGCTCGCATGTCATTTATCTTAAAATCCTATTGTAGCGCTCGTGAAGTGTAATTTCTTCACTGAATAGAAATTTATACTGACAGAGGTGTTATAAAACATGGAAAACACTGGGAGGAGAGGGCCCAACATTTTCTTTATCTCCTCAAGTGTTCACTAACGGGGATTTATTTTTCAGCTCAGCGTTGGTTCATTGCAGGTTACAGAGCTCTGGTGCAATTAAAGGGACCCGTTTCCAGTTTTCTTAAGCAAAACTCACATTGCTTGCAACAGGTGAGAACTGTGTGCTGTGGCCTCAAGGCAGCAAACTGGTTCACAGGCTTCACTTTCCACATTGGTCCCTAAAGCTACTTGAGAAAAACACCCAGCCTAAAGAAATTCCTGGGATCCCAGCCTCTACCTCCCTGTTTCAAAATGCAAGGGTAAGAAAAACCAATTTATATTCATAACCTTGAGTAAATAAATTGTCACTTTAACTACACATTTTATTGTAATTAAGCGCTTCCCGGTAATGACCAACCCACACTATGGAGCTGTTTCTTAATATGATGGTAAGGCAAGTTCTCAGTTGTGAGCAGAATTAGGAAGCTTTTAAAAGCACAGACCAGTTGATACAGCAGGGTGATGTTGCACAGTCCTCAACACGTGGAGAAAAGGTGGTTTTGCTTTGTCTTTATTTTCAAGGAACGCTGTTGCTGTGTGGTCAACAAAATTAAATCTCACTGGCCAAATTTCCCAGCAGGGTTTTTACCCAGTGTTAGCCTGGATAATGGCCTCTGCTCCCAGTGGATTTGCCTAACTCCAAAGGGAGCACGACTGAGGCAGATTTAGACCTTCCCCAGCTTTCTAAGGACTCGCTGCTGTCACCTCTCCATAATGCAGCTACAATGCTGGAATTTCTATATTTGAAGCAGCTTGAAATCAGAGCCTGAACTTCCAGACGTGGATGCAGATAGTCTTTGCTACTGTCTGTACGAGCCCTTGGGCTTCACACTAAAAAAGCCCACCCATGTTGACAAATTTGCCCTTTGCAGTCTGGCTTCAGTGCATCTGGCAAAAATAGCAAGTGATACAGCAGACAGAATGGGCCCTAAACTATATTTTTTGATAGCTTTTCTTAGCTCCAGACTAAAGAGCAAGGCATCAGATGTTGACAAATTAGCAGGGAATATACGGAGCAAAGGGATTTGTTACTGAAATGCCCACAATCCAGCAGTTTTGCTGTCCCCCAGAATTTGAACTTTTCCCTTGGTTTTTCAGCTGTATTTTGATTAGAGTGTAAATACCAGCCGCTGGCACGTCAGCTGGCATCAGAGCCACATGCCAAAGCTTTGTTCAGGTCAGAATTTTAGTGTCATTTTACTCATCCATAGATTTTGTTAGGACTTCTGAGGCATAGCTCATTATTTTTACCACTGTAAATAGCAGTCCTTGTGTAATTATTCTTCTTTAAATCCAGGAGGGCTTGTCTGGCCTTTGGGATGGGGAACTTAATTGCATGTAGGCTCTGGAGGATGGTTGATGCTGGATAGTTTGGTGTATTACCTGCCCCCAAAAAGGAGAATCCAGGCTCTAATCCATACCCCCAAATCATGCCAGCTTGCTGGGTACCAAAGCACGCTCACACTCGAGTTGGAGACTCCTGTGCTCAGACAAGGAGGATAATGGACACCACATGACTAATTCTGCAATGACTGCGTATGTTTAATTGGTAAAGGACTGCATTTTCTATCCTTTCTTTAACTCAGGTCACAGCGCCAAAGGACTGCCTGATGTTTGAGGTTCCTTTCAGGTATTTTAGTAATTGACATGCACTGTACTTAAGGTTACTGTGGTTGCCAGCTTTGTTTTATGCCCTCAAGCACTACTGTGCCTTTTAGTGTTGAGAAACCAGCATTCAAATTCCCCTGGAACACCAGGCTGTGCTGCTTTCACAGCTCACGGGGGGGGCTTCCCTCAGCCTCAGGTACAAAACCTCTGGCTGCTCCAAAGCCAGTGACCAGGAGTCAGGAAAAGCACAGTTTAGATATATAAATATATATATGCAAACTACAATCCTAAACTTTAGACATCTCCTGCTTTTAAGCTCTCTGCCTCAAATTCCCTGTAAAATACAAATAACAGCATTGATGAGCCATAGCTCATAAAAAAGTAAATATTTCTAACTTCCAAGAGCTTGTGTTGCAGCCAGTTGAAGTCAATGCAGGATAAGTTCAATGGAAGGGAGATATTTCTACCAGCTGATGGTACATGACCATTCAAACAGTTTACCAAGTGTCACAGCAGCAAAATTCCTGTTTAAGACTGCCTGGTTGCCTGGCAGGAAAATGCATTCCCAAATTGGTGTAGTAACGCTGGAATCACTTCTTGGTGACATCCCTATTGACTGACAGCCTCCAGTAATGGCAGTCTATTAATCTCTTGCTCTGTGGCCATAAAGCATTCTGTCCTCCTTCCATTAAAAGCTGAAGGTAAATAAATGCAGGTCCCATCATCAGATCATTTTGCTTCCCTTCTTGCTGTCTACAAAGCCTCTGTGTGAGAGGGAAAAGGAGAAGGGCTAAAGAAAATGTCCCCATCGTTGGCATAGGGCCAGGCAAGATGTGAGACTGCAGATGTGGGGCTGCTGAGCTGCCCAGATCGTTCAGCCCACGATGCTGACACTGCCTGGGGGAAGGGCGAGGTGTGAAACCTGCTCTGAGCTTGAAGAGTGTTTGGGCCAGGTCAGGGCAGCCTGAAGTGCTGCGTGCCTTTGGGTGGCTGCCAGCAGAACCTCTGGGGTTTTGCAACACCTGAAAAAGAGCCTGGGACTACAACAGCTCTTGAGTCTGCAGAGTGAGGAGAGCCTCGGACTGCCCCTCCACTTCTCCTGCTAAAGTTACCATCCCCTGTAAAAGAGGATGGGAATTATTTACCCACATTGTGTTCACGTGTTGGTGTTTTACCTGGAAATGCAATGCAGGTCTTTTAAAGCACATATGGTGGCTACAGCAGCCTAGAGCCAAACCTGTCATCTCTCCCTCCCCTTCCTCTCTCCCCAGGTGTTTAGTTGGCAGAAGAACATCTTTCAGATTCCAGTATTTTATTTTAAAAGCTCGACTCTGGGGTTTTTTTTTAAACTGGTTGCAATTAAAATTTAACAACAGGAAAGCTCTTACAGAGGTGCTGTGTCCCTTTGAAATGGTTTTGCTGGAGAAAATCATCCATATCCCTGCTGCAGCCAGCTGGACTGCACTGCAGGGTTAACTTTCACTGTTACCTGTGGCCTTGTGCCTCCTGACACACTCAAGGCATGTGTGGAAGGACCAATAAAATATGTCCTGGAGTGTTTGGTGTATTTTTAGAGTTTGTCCCAGATTATTGGCCTTTGTCCCAGATTTCAGTGGTTAGGGTATAAGAATGGCCGGTGGGGCTGAGTGCTTCCTGCCTTGCGCTCAGGAAGGCTTTAATCAGGAAAAATACCCTCTCAGAAAAGGCAAATAATTAAGTTTTTGTGGCAAATCCTCTATTGCCATTAGCAGGAGATGATAAACACTCAAGACCACAGTATAAATACAGCCAGGCAGATGCACTAAGATTGAAAGTGCAACTTTATTGTGTTACATGGTATTGAGTAATGAATTGCACATTATAACAAGGTAGTTTTCCTTTTTGTCTTTACTGGGAGCAGAGTTGTTTTTTTACGTCGTAAAGTGCCTTTCTTGTGGGGAAATGCTGGTGTAACCCTCCTGGACAAAGCTCATCCCACATCCTGGCAGTGTGCAAGCAGGGAGCTAATGTTGGAAGGGATCTTCACATATCATGCCATCCATCCTCCTCCCTTTGGCAGTGGCTAATTGACCTATGGCATTCCTGGTAAATGCTCATCCAACCTCTTCCTACAATGCTCCAGCCTTCCAGGGCATTAGGAGTTTCACCTGCAGAACATTTTCCTCATGTGTAACATCAGCCTTTCCTGTTGTAATTTGGTCCTTACTGAGCACATGGGAAACAATTCCTCCTTTTCTCTCTTCTTCAGCTTTTTATCATGGGAAGATTCTCTCTCTTCATTCTGCCAAACAATCCAATTCTTTTGTCCCTTCCTCATATTTCTAGTTGTGCAGCATGACCCTCACTCCATCCCTTGTCTGTTTACCTGTATCTCAGGGGCTAAATTTCCTTGCTGAAGTCCTGGATTCCCCATGCCAAAATCTCTGTCATCCACTCTGCAGCTCTGGATTCATCCCTCCCAGTTGCATTTCAGGTCATTGGGATGCTGAAGAGCTCTCTGATGGACTCATCCAAGACATTTCTGGCTTTCATGTGCTCCCACCTTGGTCTTGCCTCTTTACATGCCTACCAAGCTGTCTTAGTGCACTTTCTGTATAGGACATTTCATGTGTCATATAACAAATACAAAGTATAAAAACTATTCTGTTAAAATTCCAGTAACTTGTCCATCAGTTTTGTAGGGATGTGAGGGTGACGCGTTGCCAGTACAGATGCAGAAAAGTCCTGCTGCACCCAGTCATGCCTATGAGAACTTGTTTTCCTTCCCAGTGCTCCCCAGTATTCAGCTCTTGGACATTTTGGCACATTATCAGTGATAAATGTATTCACAAGTGGGAGCAGACAGCCCTGCAGGTTGTGATGCCAGAGTATTATGGGTTCTTGGCATCGGCAGTGCCTCTCCATGGATTTCAGACGAATGAAACAGAAATGTTTTTATAGCCAGCCTCAAGTTTTTATCTATTTGTAGGTGTCTTGGAGTTCCCTAAATAGGGATTAGGTCCTTTGGAAGGAAGAGTGCATTTTATGTCTTGACTTTCCTGGCCCTTTATGCACCCAGGCCTCTCTTGCTCCCAAAGGCCACTGATCTTGTCCTTTATTCTTGCCACTGATTGTGTTGAGAAACAGGTACTGGCATCTAGGAAATTATCAGTAATACTGGATGCAAACAATCTGTTTTCTATTCTTGTGACCTATCCATGCTGTGGGATGGTGCACAGACCCTTGATTATTCGCCTGCATTTCTTCAAATGCTTGCAGGTGGCTTCTAACACCAGGCGAGAAAAGAATTCAATAAAAATGGAGGGAGAAAGAAGATTTTTTTTAAAACCAAGGATAGCTTGAGGCAAGGATGAGAAGAATGAAGGACATATGGCAGAGGTACTGGTTGGGGTATTCTTGTATCCTGGGTTCCAGCTCAAGATTCTGCAGAATTTCTGATAGGCTTTGCTTTACTTATCTCTTAAGTCCAGATCAGAATGGGAACAACAGACTTTATCCACAGAAGTAATTAAAATGTTGCACTCCCTGGCAGGGGAGTTAAAATCAATTTCTCAAATGCCAGAAGAAGAGCAACTGGCCAGGCTTCTGCCATGGGGAAAAAGATCCAGGACTGTGATGCTTGGGAGTACAGCAGAAACCCAGTGCTGCAAAAATCCAGCAGTTCTCCTGGGTTGCCTATTCTGAGGGGCACATTGCCGAAGACATGGGACCTCTCCATTTCACTTGGCAATGGTGTTAGCTCAAGGACAATTTCCACACCTCAGGAAGCATATGGCTTAGCTGGGAAAAAACAAAAGAAGTGCATAAAGAGTGGCTGGAGGTGTAGAACACTTGCCATGGAGGTAAAGCTCAGGGAGAGAAGTGTGTGGCCTGAAGAGGGGGCTGAGCTGAGACAAAACAAGTTGCCAAATACGTGCAAAGCTGGTGTAAAGAGGAGAGGCACAATGGGTCCTTGTGCCCTCTGCAAGCAGGGTCAGTAACGGTCTTCAGCTGCAGCAGGAGTTACATAGGCAAAAGATCAGGCAAAATTTTCCAGTGTTTTGCATTGTTCAGCTCAGGGATGCTCCCACAGGCTCTTGTGGAATTGGCACTGCAGGAAGTTGTTAGACAAAGCTCTTTCAGGGATGGTTGAGGTGTTGTTGATTGCACTGGGAGCCTCTTAAAGGGATTTATCCATCTATTTTTTTTCC
Organism: Cettia cetti; assembly: GCA_013401135.1. Taxonomy (NCBI): domain Eukaryota; kingdom Metazoa; phylum Chordata; class Aves; order Passeriformes; family Sylviidae; genus Cettia; species Cettia cetti. Next base: position 19,301 of record VZUI01045002.1, read on the forward strand.
TATTTCTTCCAGTTGCCACTGAAATAATTGGAATTCAGTTCTTCAGCGTTTGGGAAGTCCTGCCACAATAGCAATCCCCTGTTTGTAATCAAGAGGATTGCAAGAGCAATCAAATGCATATTGAGCTGATGTGCAGCTCCCAGGATTGTGGGGGCACAGAATCAAGCTGAGAAGTACGTGTGCCATAACTGTAGAAGCTGGTTATTCTAAAGGATTGAAAATCCAGCTTTTCTTCCACAAGGAGATGCTGCACGTGAGGAATATCACAGGTTATATTTAGTGCTCCAGAGGCACAAGGGAAATCTCATTAGAGCCCGACGACAATGATCTGCTATAAAGGGAACAGGAGCAATTTGTAAGCCCTCAAAAAAATAGTGTGTCTCTGTTCTTCCCTGTCCTCACTGTCTGCTGCTGCTCTAGGACAGCTTTCCTGAGAGAAGGGTCTGTGCCTGCCTGCTCAGTTAGCCCTGATACATCATGTTTTATTTGCTGGGAGACTTGAACAATGAGCAGCAAACACTCCTGTTCCTATTTTGAACTCATGGAAACTGCAGAATAGAGAAATAAAATGACTTGCACAGAGCCACAGAGCAATTTCATGAAAGGCCTCAGACCAGAGAGTCCAGCTCCCTTGCTCCCAAACCCATGTGCCAGCTTTTTTCTTCATTGACCCTTAATTTCAATCACCTACCAATAAATTCTCTTGGCCCCTTCCAGTTGACTTCCGTGGGAGTAATGCTGGGTATCAAATGAAGCTACCCAGAATATCAATGCAAAAGAAGGCAGTATTAGATGCAAAGAAAGAATTGATGGAGAGGGAAAAGCAAATTTTACAGAAAATAATAAAAAGGAATAAGTTCTAGTGCCAGTTCCATAATATCATTCTCCTTTTAATTTGTGCCTGATCAAAATTAAAAAAAAAATAGATTGCTAATATTAATAAGTGAAATGAATCTTGAATTTTATAATAGTGGAGGAAATGAAAGGACCAAAGTAATATTGTGTTGTTAACTGAGATTTTAATAATGATTCTGTCCTCAGTTGGTGCATTTATTCCACAGAAAGTAAATCATTAATGAAGAGGAGGGGAAAACAGTTTTTTGGTGATGGATTTTTGAAAGTAAAGTTTAATTTTGTTTAACTTGTAGAAACTCTGAAATATGCTTGGAGCACTAAACCTAAACTACCACCTCCTCAAAAACAGTTTGTAGAGGTGGAATTTAGCCAAGAGGCTGGCAGTGCCTGGGGTGGGATGGAGAGATGTCCAAGGCTCTGTTCCAGGAGGGCTGAGGTGAGTGAAGAGGGGGGTTTGAGATGTTGGGGCTCATCCCATATTTTCTGTGGAGTTCTGCAAGTTCTGCTTCCAGCATGCCCTCTGCAGTGGAAGGGTGGACTCAAACCCCTCTCAGTTCTGTGAGGGTATTTGACTTCCCAGGTGAAGAAAAAAGCCCATCAAGGCTGATTTGTCCACTACCCACCTCTATCTTCAAGCACCTCCAAGCAGCTCTCAAAGAAGGGCTCCCTCAAGCAGCAGCCCATGTCACACCGAGCCCCCTGGTTTGAAATGTCAAACACTGGGGGGGTCATGGTTGCACAACAGTGGAGAAAAAAAAATATTTTTGAGATTTGCTGCCTAAGAAAAAGCAAATGCAGAACATACATCCCTGTGTGTGTGTGAAGGAGATGGGGGAAAATGCAGAATTCCCCTGATTCCTTAATGAGCACAGTACCCCGACAATAAATGTAGAAATTTGCAAATTAAACCACATTTCTGTATCTAAATTATCAAATCAATAAAGAGATGTAAACATTAAACAACATTATATGAGAGCCTGGAGTGTCACCACAAAAAATTAAGACTATGTAATTAAAAGTACAATGCAATTTATTTTTATATCGTTCTTCATTCAAATCAACAAATCTTATTACTTATCCAAAAATGTAAAGCAGGCTGCAAACTAATTCCAAAGATGAAGACAAAGTGGTTATTGAGAAACCTATGTTTCTTGTTCCCTTACATCTGGCAACAGTCATGATTTAATATTTTAACTACTGTAATAGGTTATACTGCTGAAGAAAAGTGCATTAATTACTATGGGAAGCCTAAAGAAATCTAATTAAGAACAATAAAATCACTCTTATTGACTGGGAAAAATAAAACTACGTAAAGGGAAATGAGGGATGAAAAAACTGACAACACACAAATACTAATAAATGTCTGTGGAGGGTAGGAAACACGCTTGTGCTGTTACTGGGGATGTGGATTTGAAGTCTGGCTGGAGATCACAGTTTGGCTAAAGCTCTTCTCTCACCCACTGGAAGCACCTTCTAATTAGCTGCAGATCAGGGAGCTGAGTTTGCTCCAAATGCAGCCCAACATGTCCGTGCAGAGTCAGTCCCACTGGCTGTGTCTGAAAAAACACACCAATGTAGGAGTCTGAGCTGCATTTCTGGGTATAGTGTGGAGTAATGGAATAATTATCTCAATAGGTGCCATCCTTCCTGCAAAGTCAGAAAGGACACATGTGAGAAAGCAGCCCTGTGTCCCAAATACGCAGCAGAATCCATCTTTCAACCAGCCACAGCCCTTTCGAGTCATGTAAAAGGAACTTTTCTGTGAGGAATATCCACCACCTTGTTTGCTCAGCCCCCACTAAAGCCATCTGTTGGCTTTACCAGAAGAAAGGACCTGCACCCCCATCCATGCATTCACAGGATCCCCAGGGATGCAGGGCTGCTTTGGGAGCAGGTGCATCTTGTATCGGCCAGAAACAGCAGCCAAACGTGTTAGGAGGTGTTTGTCTGTATTTTCCAGATGTGAAACTAGATGGGACTGTCTGGTTTTGTCATTGTGGGGATTGGATGCTGCGGCTGTGGTTTTGAGATTTCATCCCTCATGATCTTGAGCATTCTTGTGATGGCAAAAACTTGTTTTCTGCTCACCTTGACTGCCCTCATTCCTAGAGACCTCACCAGTGTCAAAATGTCTGTGGTTGTTAAAAAGAAGGGAGAGGATCCCATAGGGTCAACATCTACACTAAATACTCAAACAAATACATGTGGTTTAATTACTTCAGCTGATATTAATAGTATTAATGCCTTTTCAAGCCAGAAGTAACCCTTTGATCATGAATATTTACTTCACACATAAAATATACTCCAGCAGTTTGGCCAGTTCTCTGGTACCAAATCCAGTAGCTTGTACATCATTATCTCAAAATATGATAAATTTATAGTACAAATTTTGCACAGTCCTTCCAGAATTGCAAATCTTCATCAAAGGCGAGAGAATTTGTCTGAGGAAGAAGGATTTCTCTATTCAGTAAGTGCACATTGTGTCAGAGAGGAAGAAATGAAGTGAAACCTTTGCAACAGATGATGCTATTATGGATGTGTACTTGCACAGAAAGCCAGGAAAAGGACACTGCAACACCTCAGCTATATTTTGGAGGTATCACTGACACCCAAAGTTGCACAGCTTTGTGCTCAAAGGTAAGCACGTTCTCCTTCCCCACCTTCGCCCACAGGAAATAAGGTTGCAAAGCAAAAAGCGTAGACGGGGATTGTTTGAAGGAGTTTTGATTGACTGGGGGTTATTTTGCAACACAGAAATATCTGAGCAGCAATGCCTTTTGATTAGCAACAAATTTTTAATGTTGAACCTGGCAAAACACACAAGGAATACTCAGGAAGAATGTCACGTGGGCCATGTGCAATTACCTACAGAAGGGTTGCAGAAACAGCCTTTAGGTATGAAACAGGAATAAGCAAAGCTTAAATTCACTCTTTGAGAGGAAGATAGAAGAGGTTTTGATGTGGTAGCATCTGAAGGTTATTGTATTAGGACTTGCCATAGTGTACATGCTCTACTAATCCAGGATCCTTAGTCATCAGGACTTTGTATAGTCTATGTGGAGCTCTGCACTGCCAGACACCCAGGGGTGATGCAATCCCACCTCACACAGTGCTGTGGCTCTGGCTCATGCATGGAACTGGGGGCTTGGGGTCCTTGGGGCACACAGGGGCTGTGAGCTGTTGCTCAGGGATGGAATGTTTCAGCTACCTGAGTTTGGGACTGCCTTCCTGCTGTGGCATCCTTCAGTCCAGCTGTAAATCTCTGTGCACTGTGGGGTACAGGGAAAGCTGCACCACCAAATGCCTGAGGTGCAGAGAGCACCAGGCCAGGGGAAGGCCATGAGGGATTCAGGTATTTACAGAGTAGACTTCTAAGTGAGAGCTGTCACACTGGGCTTTCCAGGCGGCATGGAGAAATTAGTGGGTTTATAATGCCATTTATCTGCTCTGTTTTAAGCATCTCCTTTAGAAGAAATAAATCACTGTAGACTCCATCAAGTATTGACTGGCTCTCCATTGACTCACAAGGTCACCTGCCCAAGTGCAGATTTCTGCTTTATTGGGGTGAACCTGCTGAGGTTCCATGGTGTAGGACTTGGCTGCTCTGAGCAGCTCAAACTGTGGCATTCCAGTCAATAGCTGCTTCAGCAAGCTCAGTATTTTTGGAGAAACGACACCTCTCAGGAGGAGTCTGCAATGTTAAGCAGATAAAAGAAACAGCAGGTGGGACACAGAGGTGGCTTGTGGTCAGTAGGAAATAAAGTCTGTGCTTCCTGCTCCCGCACCACAGGCCTCAAAACCTTTGTCTCTTTTATAGCAGGTTTTCATATCTTCACAGAGAGATTAGTTCAGGTGTGAAGTCCTCATGCTGTTGATTAGTTCATGATGACTGCTGTCATCTCTCTCCAAACTGAAGGGGTCCTGTTGTAGCCATATCTCATCCCCCATGGCTATTGCTGCGCCTTATCCTCAGAGCATCAGCTGCTTCTGAGGAAGTCTTGGGCCATCAGGAAATAAACTGTCTGGGTCATCAGGAAAGCATGTGCTTGGAAGAGAGAAAAAATCCCATCAGACTGTGGGAGTAAAAAGCAGAAAACCAGCCTACACGTGTAAGAGTGGCAGCCTCTACAGTGTGGTGTGTGTCCACACGTTGTTTCAGAAGCCATCTCCCTTCGGCTGTGATCACTCTCAACTGTTTGCAGTCTGTGTGCAGTGACGTGCGTGGAATATTACTAGGAAAATGTGCATTCTTGTTAATAGGTATAGTTTAGGATGATTGTTAGCAGAGCATAAGGCCTTATTGATTGAAAGTGGCATATGGCAAGGATGTATAATGATTCACTTTGGCTGCTAGTTCGAAATCCTATTCACGGGTGAAAAAAACCCCGCTCTCCTTTGCAGTCAGGCTTCATTCTTTCTGCAGCATGTTTTTCAAACCAGGCCATTTTAGGAGTGATCCCTAGGAGAGATTTCCTGCTCTCCTGGGTGTGTGCTCAAAGCTCTTTTCAGTCTTGCAAGGGCAGGTCACAAGAACAAAAGCTGAAGTTATCATATGCCTCCCTTTGAGCAAAAGGTTGTCTTGCAGTTCTCTCTCTAAAACTTTTTTTCTGGGCATTTTGTGTTTAGGAAGGGTGGTGGACTTGAAAGTCTGATCACAATAAATACCAGGGATAGGTACAAGGCTGGTTTCCAGAAGGAATGCTTGGTGCCTGGTGGGAGAGGGTGTAAATCCTCACCTGCAGCAACAGCCTTGTGGAAATGGTTTTGATTATTTTTCCAACTGCATTTTTGAAAGACAAAGATGCCAGTGCTCCAGCAAGCTGCAGGAAAAGCGAGTTCTCTGGATCCAGCTTCTCTTCACCAGGGGAAAAAAAAGCGTGTTCCTACATGGCATTAGCAAATACAGAGTAATTAACCTGAGGTAAAATCCCAGTGAAGGCAAAGCAGACAAAGTATTAATAAATGTGAACTGACAGAGATAAGCCCTGAGGACCTCATCTATCTTCCCCGTGTGTTAGCAGGTCCAAGTGAAGCTGAAGTTGTCTCACCTGGTTTGCCTTGGGTAGACTGACAAGGTAAGCACAGATCTTGCACTGGGTAAAGGTGGCACCTTCTGAGACCTGAATTCCCTCACCTCCTATCACTGGTGCTTCTTTGGGATCTGTTGAACCTCAAGAGAGTTGTCCTGAAGGATGACAGCCCACAGTGGCACTGTGCTGGTGCTCAAGAGCAAATAAGGCTGCAGTTGATCCCAGTACTGACCCCAGCACCCCTCACCCACCACAGCCAGGAGGGCAGTGCAGGGAAGGGTTTTGCCAGGTTGGCTGGACATTGGAGGAGAAGGTGGTGCCAGCAACTCAGAGCTAATCTGACAACCTTCACTGAACATGAAGAAGCTGCAGGGACTGGTCCTAACCCAAATGGATCAGCTAATACAGGAAGATAACTTACTAACAGAGGTAAAGTGTATGATCTGTGCCATTCCTAGAGGCCTGCAAACCTCCCTGACCTTTATCTGGCTGATCTTCAGTGATATCTGGACACTTTTCTTGGCAACAGCACTGAGAACAATTCAAATGACATTCACTTCACTACTGGAGGCACAGCTTTTATGTTTTCCCACCAGTAAATGAAGAGCAGAGCCTTCATATATGTCTTTTCTGGGAACTAGGGCTTTCTAAGAATTGCTTACAAAGAATTAAGTAATCTATTTGATTGTCATCCAGAAGTCCTGGGCTTGCTAAATGATCTTGCACAGTTCTTTTTTTTCCAGGAAGATACTCCTCAAGATGGTCTCAAGGATTTGACTGTGGTAGGTAAAACAGGGTTCCCTTGAATAAACTAGCTCTGAACAGGCAAATAAATGAAATGTCTTTCATTATACCTGCCACCAGTTTATTTACTCCATGTCCTCTTTCTGCCATAAAAGTGTTGAGTGATTTCAGCACAGTAAAACATCTGCACTCATTTTCAGAAAATAACAACAACTGCCAATGTATGAAATCAGTATTTTCTCAGAACTCCTATTGTTCACTGTCCGGCCCTTATTGTTTCTCATCTCCTGTGAGTGGTTTACAATCAAATCCGCTTTATTTACAGTGGAAAGTAAAATATGTCAGAGCAAGACAATTGACTATAAGCCTTCAGTCAATAACAGCTTATTTTTGTGCATGTTAAAATGTAGTAATTTCTTGCGTTCATTGAAACCAGTGGGAAAATTCCCATTTGGAGGTGTCAGGTCAGTCCTGTGCCAGGTGCTGGGCTCCTGCTAAGCCTAAGCTGCTACACCTTACCATGCACCTTCTAAACCTGGATCCAGCACACACAGACCATCTTTCCATAGGCTCCACAAGCCATCCTGCAGTCAGCACTGACAATTAAAGCCTTGTATCAAACAATACTTTAGCATTGTTCAACTGGTTTGGTGATTAGGGAGTTTTGTAAGATACTGAGCTGTCAGCAGGCAGATCATCTCTATCCCACAGTGTCTCAGGCTTTACTCTTGATTTGTGGCCAACATCAACTCCCACTGAAGGCCTTTCTTGCATAGTTTTCCAGTTAATGCTTTCCATGGGGTCATCACATCTCAGAGATAAACACTGAAAAGCTGAAGCATGCTATTAAGCTTCTTAAAACATTAGAAAGACAATCATTTTGACAGAAGAGATGTTAATCACACTTCTATAAAAGCTTTTCATCTTCAAAGCATTTAACCAACATTAATTACATGTAATTGGCTTTTCCATGTACATCATGCAAAACACACCTTTCATGTCACTTGTCACTGCTATCTTACCCAGGATCTCTGAGACAAAGCTGTGCCTCTTCAGTGCAGCACAGCTTCCTGAAGCTACCTGAGGCCTCATCTTGCAAATCCCAAAGGGCAACATTTAAAAACAGCAGTTGCACAGAATATAGACACCTCAGACGAACTGAGATCTGGGGAAAAAATAAAGCCATCCCACTCAGGTGCCTGCTAAGCTGTGTCTCCATTTCCCTTACAAAATCATCTGAGAAGACTCTGAAGTTTTGCTGTTTTCACCAGGCCCATCCAGGTCCCATACCCACACTCACCTGCCCAAAATGTCCAGGATGCCCCAGCCAGAAGCAAGGTGCTCTGTATTTGACAGGCTAGGGTGAAAAGAGAAGGGATGACATTTCCCATGGATACCTTGTCTTCAATCACTCACCCAAGAAGTTGAGAACTTGGGTCCATTCCTTTCATCTGTCAGGGGGCATCTGAAACCCCATCTGCCACCACCCTGCCTTGCTTTTCTTGCATGACCTTTTAATTGAAAAAACTGCTACATTCAGCCACAAACAACTTGAGCAACTTAAGATTTTTATTCTGATTTACAGTGTGTGTGTGACAAAAAAATAAAAAAAAAAAAAAAAAAAAAAAGTCTTGCCCAGTGAACTGTCAGGATTCAACAAGGAAATAGGAGCTCCATGTGTTCTTGGAAGAGCCAGCTAGTATTCATGCTTCCTGTAGCTCAGGGCTGAAAAAAAAGGATTTTGGAAGCATAAGTCACAAAAACATAAATTTCATCAAAAATGGATAAATGAACAAAATATCAAAGAAAAAATAAAACAAAACCAAAACCAAAAAAAAACCCAAAAAAAACAAAACCAAAAAACAAAACACATTTACAGGGACTAGATCACAGAGAATTTATCCTGGACATGAGCAGTGGTTGAGGATGAGGTTCACAACAGGTGAGAAACCAAACCCAAGCACTATGGAGGATCAACAGCACCACTCAGGTCAGGAGACAGGTGAAGGTCCTGGTAGGTGTCTTCTCTCTCTTTGGCTGCCTTTCAGAAGGCAATATTGAAGGTGATATTATGCTTGTTTTCATATTGAGTGTGGAGTCATTTACAAGCTGATTAGCTACATCACTGTTTATATATGTAGCTAATAGAGCTAAAAAATGTGCTGTTAGTTCAATGGCTCATAAAGGTATGAAAGCTCCACCTGGCAGCCTGGCATTCCTGCATTGCCTTGAAGCAAATAAAGGCACATTCCCAAAAGTTCAGGACTTTCCTAACCTTTATTCTTAGCCCTCAACTGTTATTCTAAATCCTAGATGGCTACAGAACCCGGAGAATGAGTTTCCCATGGAGCTGTTGGGGTCTGGGACAGTAAGTTCCAAGCCTTTCAAACTGTCTTGCACCTGTCAGAGAAAGGGAGACCTGCGTGGTAGGGGCAGGATGGGCAGAAAAGCAGCTGTGCTGTGCAGTAGAGGATTCAAAGTGCCCGGGGACCTGACCTCAAATCCCAGAGAGGGAGATTTTTAGAAAAGCACTGAAGTGGCAGGTTCCAATGCAAGTCACAATTGTGCTCATGAATCAACAAGATCCTGTAAAAATCTCCCACAGAGTCACCTGCCCCCCAGTAGCTGAACAGCTGTTTATTTTGCAGACTTCTTCGTCACCTCATTCTCAATTTTATAATTCAGTTATTGGCCACACACTTCTGTCAGACTACTCCCACACTGGAAGCTAAGTAAATGGTTAAGTGTGTTATTGGTTCAGAGCTAGGATACTCTCCACCTTGCTGAACTGAGCCTTGTAATCTATTCCTATTTCCTTTTCAACTTTGCAAGTAACCCCAAACAGACTGGGAACACTAAGTGCAAAGTTGCAGGAGATGACTGTGGCAATTTCTGAATGACAAGAGCATTTAAAAGAAATGTCAAGAGTCTGTGGGCTGTAAGCTTTTATGTTTCAAGGAGAAACAAGAACAAAGGAGGGACAATAAATCAAACGCAACAGCTTAGCATGCTCCATCTCTGAGAGTTAACCTCTTGAAAGCCACGTCCCCGACACAGCGAGGGCCACACTCCTTTGATCGGGTCCATTATTTTGTGCAAAGTGATAGAAGCAGCAGGGTGGGCGCCTCCATGCATGCCCAGGGGCCATGTACACCGTGCTCTGCTTCTTGACATGTGCTATGCATTTATGGGTTAACATCAAACATGAGCTGATTTATAATTTTTAATCAAAAAAGGATTATAACCTAATAAATCCTAATAAGGTATTCTGTCTGGAGGTTATGTGGTGTAGTCCTATAATATACTGGTATCTTTGCTGTCCTGAGCCTGGAAGATGGTGTAAAGTTTTTGATTTGTCAGTAAATTCTTCCTTGGAAATGCTTAAATGGATCAAGGCCCTCCAAGCACCATGGTCCAAATGATGATCCCCTTGGGTGGAACCTTTCCTGCTGTCACAGGTTTTGAAGTACTTGAGTGAGACACTCTTGGAAGCTAGCGGCACCCCTGTGTGATGAGTAGCTCCTCTCACTTTCAGAGGCCAAGTATTCCTGGTTAAGTGCTAATTATTGGCAGTTAGCTAGTTGAGCCTAAGCATTAAACATATCAAACACATCACTGATGTTAGTCAGAGCCCTAAGGAGTTCTCCAACCACCAGAGGGTAAGGGCTGGTTTTGAAGTTTTTTGAAGTTAAAAAAATCATGACCACACAGAGAAAGACAAACTACGCTACCGGATTTCCTGGGTTTTGGTCCTCCCACCCAGGTAGGCAGGTATTATCCTGGAGAATCCGAGAGTAAACCAGACCTGTCAATTATCAGAGGGGATTTCTGAGCCTTCTGTTCCCCAAGAATGATCATCTCCCTCCCATCCATACTCTGCCTCCCAGAAAAAGGCTGTCCTGGAAGAGCATTTACTTCCCAGGAGACCTAATTAACATTACAAGACTAATGGAGACTAAGCGTAAAGAACTTTTGAAAAGTCCTTTGACTGCAGAGCCATTTTTAAAACTGCTCCTCCCTGCTCTTTGTTTGCACACAATGGCCAAACCACCACAGTGGGGATAGGGCAGGGGTCAAGAGGTCCAAGGTATTTTCAAGCTAGTTTTAACTAGCTTGCTCTTACCTCATGCTCTTCCGCTATGTTTGCATCCATCTGTTGTATTTTTCAGCTTCCTCCTAAAGCTGCCGTCTAGCCAGGGATGTTCTCTTTGTGTGAGTGCAAGTGCATGTCCTGATAAGGCTCGGTGGGTGGTCAGGAGAAAAACCTCAACAGAAACTCTCAGTCTTGTCACATCTTCATCCCTGCTGGAGGATAATGGCACCGGGAGCCTGATCCGAGTCCCAGGAAACTCAAAAGGGGTTTGGAGCTATTCCTTCAACACCGGGTTTCTAATTAAGTAAAGATTTTCAAATCAATCAGATAAAGAAATCCATCAGAATCAACCAAGTCTATGTAGAATCAGGTGTCACAGAATCATTCAGGTTGGGAAAAAACCTCTGAGACCATCGAGTGCAAACTTTGACTGATCACCACCCTGTCAACTCCACCATGCCATATCCAGTCATTCCCTGACCACCCCAGGGATGGGGACTCCACCATTTCCCTGGGTAGCCCATTCCAATGTTTCACAATCCTTGCTGAGAAGAAAATTCTCCTCACATCCCACCTGAATCTCCCCTGGTGCAGCTTGATGCTATGTCCTTTCATCCTGTCAAAAATTAGAATTTGGAGAGTGTGTCCTGTGCCAAGAGGAGTGGATATTTCCCAGAGGTGATCCACTTTGGTTGGAGGAATTTGTAAGGAATTTTTTTTCTGGTACAGCTGCTATTTTGCAGATATATATTTGGAAAAGGCAACTTTATGACTTTTTTTTCCAATAGGCTACAATTGAAGCTTCTACTTTCTTCTTTCTCCTAAGGTGGTTCTCCTAAGCTGGTTCAGCTAAAATCAGCCTGAACTGACAGTCTTCAATTGCAATCTTTTTTGATAACTAACAGTGCTTTCCAATAGGCCTTGGGCATGGAATTCATACACCTTCATCCTAATTTTACCAAAGCATCCTAAAATACTGCTCCTGCCACACTCCCTGTGTAAAGAGGGCACACAAAGAGCATCTTCTCTCTCCCTGGCTCAGAGGAAATGGTTGCCTTCAGATTTTATTGTACTAGCATTGAGTGTATTCCTATAATAAAAGCATCAGCCTGGTATTTCCAAAGTCTACTTTTGGGAAATAACTGCTGTGCTTTCGCTGTTCCACTGAAATTCAGGATGAAAAGGGGTGTCTGTCTCCCCACCTAGGCCCAGACATCCTCACCTTTTCTTTCCTTGCACTGTTTGAAAACATCTTCTGCCCTTCACTTCCTAATTTTTCTGGTGCAAAAGCAATAAACAAGGCTAGCAGTGCTGTTCCTAACAGCCCAGGGGCCAGCTAGGCTGTGCACAGATGAAGATGTTAGATCCAAACCCATTTCCTGGCAGAGAGGGATGCCTGTGTGAACAAGCAAAACTCAGCTGAATTCTCAGAACAGAAAGTTTTCTTCAATCTCTGAGTGAGATTAATCCAAAACCCTGTCATGAAAACTCCAGACTTCCATGGACAGGACTTGTTGGACCTGACAGAATACACCCAAAATTCCTCCAACTTAAAGACTGCTGCAATTAGAAATTAAATTGATTTAACTGAAGGATAAATCTCAGTTTAAAGCAAAGTCCAACTGCCAACAAAGAAATGAAAAGCAGAGAAATGTGTCTAATTCAGACAAAGTTCTACGGAGAGTAGCCTCATTCATTGCAGTCATTCCCCTCCAACAGCATCTTCCTGGGATATAAAAACGGGAGTTTGGAGAACAGGTAATTCGCAGATCCAACTCAGCTTTTAATTCTGCTTTGCTCTTAGCACATCTTGACCCTAACCCCGGTCCAAAAGGATGGATGTTACTAATGGCTGCATTCAACAGGCAGAGTTCTAATCTCCTCTCCCCTCCAGCCAGTCTCTGCAGTATCTGCAGTATCTGACTGTGCCCTTAATAGGCAGCTGGATGAGCCCATCTATTACCACCACAATCAAGGCCAAAGCCCACAGGCTTTCAAGCCTAAAATGGGGAGCTGCCACAGTTTGGATTAAAAACACCAAAGGCTGTCTTGGTGGAGCTGCAATAGATCTTTTCTCTGAGAGTGAGATAGCAACGGGGTCGTGCAACACACACCTGTGGCTGCTGTCACCAGAGTTTCCCAGGCCAGCCTCTGAGATTCCCTGCACAGCTGGCATTTTTGGGAGCTGGAGATGCAGTCCTAGGGTGTAAAACAATTTCTGCATTCTTGCAGGGTGAGACACAGCAAGTTGGGAATTCTCAGGGAGGTTGGTCCTTTACCTGTGAATGTCCCTCTGCAAAAGCACCTGCAAGGATTCGTGCTGCAGTTTTGGGTTTACAATCAAACTCTGAGATTGTATTGCAGGTCTAAAGGAGCTGTTACCATTTTTTTTTTTTTTTAATGAAGGAAAAACACCCATTAAGGACTTCTTTAATTGCACATAAGCCCTGATCTTTGTAGCTCCAGTTTTATAAAATGTGTTCAACTGTCATTGCCTTAAACCATCAGAGGTTACAGAATTGTCCCCAGTTTTTTAAAGACCTGATTTTTCAGTTACATTTTAGGGTGTCCTGGGACTGTTATGAAAAATGAGGCTTTAGCCTTGCTAATAAAGAAGTGACAATAATTAGAAAATCTCCTGGCTGGTGCAGATTTTATAACTCCATAGATACCACAGTATTAACATTCTGTTTGTCCACCTGTTAGAAGAAACAGATCTGAAGAGTCATAACTCTAAAACAGTGGGTGACAATTTAATGAAAAATTGAGCTCTGCATTTAATTTCCTTTTAAGTTCAGTTGAGCATTCTGCGAGATCAAAGGGGCTTTGTGGCTTGCAAATGATCTATGATATCAGAGAAACAGATTATAACCCAGGCACAGTTTGGTATTTAAGTAAGTATCTGCTTTTAATACCGATGCTTAAAGTAGGCTAATGGAACTAAAGCACAAGGATAATTTCCTATGATACAACTCTATAATCCAGTTTAATATATCAGTTGAACACTAAAAGCATATTTTGAATTTATTTCAGTGCTTTGCCCGCCCCCCCCCCCCCCCCCCCCGGAAAGTATCCTGAGACACCATAAAGCATTTTTAGCAAAACAAAAGGTCCTGCCTTAGTTTGTAAGATTTTGGAGCATGGGCTCTTGGGTTCAGTGTATGAAGAATAGTCAAGCAACAGCAACACTGCATGTCAGTGAGGATTTACTTTTAGTGTGGGTTCTGAAGTTCTGCTTCGAAGGTTGCTATCTTCCTCTTTCACATCCATGCAACATAATTGTGGGCAGTGGACTTGAAAAAAAGAAAATAAAAAGAAAGAAAGCTATTCGAGATTTAAAGGCACTTCTGTCTTGTTTTGTTTGAGTTCTTTGTTTTTGTTTTTTTTCTTTTTTTAAACAAGTCCCTACAGCAGCAGATATTCTGTATTTTCCTTTTCAGAAATGATCATGCTCCCAATTACACCTACCCAGGGGTTTCCCTCCATGACTTAGAGAAGGTGCTGCTACAGACTCACTTCTGTTGCTTGAACTCTTCTTCCTCCTTACTACCTTAAATTTATGGACAATTCATTCTTGTTTATTCTCCTGATAGTGCTGTCCTTCAGGTTAACAGGTCCATTCCCCCCTTAATATTTGCCTTCCTGGTAGGTCTATAAGCCATCATTATGTAGGTCTGTCTTTCCCAGGCAGAAGGAGTCACAGGTGTGATCTGCTCTTGCAGAGCAGTTTGATGTTTCCCTGGTCAGTGGTCCTTCCTCTCCCCATCTGAATTCATCATTTTTGAACCCCAGAGATTAGGATTGCACATGCTGTTCCAAGGAGGCTTCATCAGCCACGTGCACAGTGGCATTGATGCAGCTGCAGCTTTGCTGGAAATGTCTCCTGATGCATCACAGGCTTGTGTTAGCCTGACATGCTGTGATGTGGCGTTGGTAGCTCAGACATCTCATGATTGATTGATGCATCTGGGTCTGCAATCTCAGCAAATCCACAGAATCTTTGATTATGTCAGGAATTAAAGCAAAGTGCATTCAGGGTTTACAGTTTCACCCCCTTTCTGCTATTTTAGTCTGTGAGGTCATCCAGACATTCCTGTAGGATATCTGGAGCCCCTTCAGGACTGATAATGCCTCTCAGCTTGACGTCACCAACACATTTCTTTCCCTCCCTTCTAACTTTGGTGTCACGATCTATCTGTATCTTTTGTCCCCTAAAGAAGTCACTTTTCAACTCAAGATTCATATATTCCCAAGCTAATTCCATGCCCTTTTCACAGTCTATTGCTTATTCTTTTTTTTTTTTTTGCCAACTAGTCATCATTTTTTATGTGCCATCGCATAAAAAATGAGAGGTTTAGGTAGATGGAGAATGATAATGAAACTCCAGTCAAACTAGAACCAAATTTGAAATTAGACCCATTTTAGTAATGCCCACAAGGACTAGTCTGCTGCACATCTTTAGTCAGGAATATCTGTTGCCTTTTCTGTGAAAACAGTAACAAACTCCCTCATGTTTCCCTGATTAGAGGTATGTTGGAGATTCTAATTTCCTTGTCACTGATTTGTGGAGATGAATATTTTGCTGCTCTTGTGATTAAAGCAGCTCTTTGAGCTGGCTCAGGCCAGGCTATCATGGCTAGTTTGGGATGCTGTTGATGCTGTGTAGTTCTGCTACTTGTGTCCTTGCAAGGAACAAGGCTGGTATTTTCAAACAAATTCAGAGAATATGCTGAAAAATCAACAGGATCTGAAACTTGGTTCCTCTGCTTTGAAAGTCTAAATTTATAGCCATAATGCTTTCACATCCCAAATTCTTTCTCATATCCCCAAAGGAAGGTGGAGGCATCTAATTAAGCAAAAAATGCATGATTCAGTTGTTAAAATGGGTATATGGTAAATGGATGTAGGGGTAGCCAGGACACTTGGGGCAGGTCAGTACCGTATAAAATCTTCCTGTCCTCCTCTGAAGCAGCGAGTGGGAGAAGTTTGACCATTTCTGATGGCACAGGACAGATATCTACAGGGAAGTGAATATGCTTCTTCTGGCTAACTAAAAGAATTTGCATTGAGGAACATTGTTGGACAAATGGATAGAAACCTACTGCAAAACAAAGACAGAAGTTTTGGAAGAGGCTGAAGAATAAAGACTGGAGGTCCACTGGCATCCTGTAATGCAGAACAGTTGGAAGAGATGGGTCCTGGGAGCAGGGCAAGAAGGAGAACAAAGTCCTCAGACAGCATCCCAAACACTTCTTTAACATCGTTGACCCTACTGACCCATTTTTAACTGAGTTCCCTGTTCTGAAGCTGGACAGACTGAGGTCAGCAGCTTTGCTTGGAGGAGCAGGAGAAACTCAAGGGAAAGTGTCTTAGGATAAATTAAAATATAAAAGTATCAAAACTTGGCCATCAGTTGTAGAAGAATAGGATAGGTGCTTTAGTTTTCACCTCATTAATCCAGTTGTTCCACTGGATAAACAACTGTGCCTTGCAGTTAATCTTCAAATAAATATGCTCTTAAAATCCAGTGGGTATTTATCTAATATAGGATAACTGTCTTACTAAAGCAAAATTAAATGCTTTTGGATAAACTTAATTTGGCCTCCTGCTGAATGGTTTTCTAAATGAGATGGAGAAGAAATGCTTAACTCTTGTTTGGAGTAAGGGTGGTGGCACTCACTGATGGCCAAATACTCTAAATAATCTCTTCATGTTCACTGTGGCAGAACTGGGCTTTAACTCCTCACAGGAATGGTCAGTCCCTCCTTAAATCTCCTTGAGTCCTTGACCACTACAACATCTGGTGGAAGTGAGCTCCACAAGCCCACCACATTTTCCATGGTGACACCTAATCTTGATTTTCCTGTCTTCTACTCTTTTTTTTTGCACTATGTGTTGGGAGACATGAAAAAAACTCGAACACGAGCTCTCTTCCCTTTGGAGCCCTCACGTCTCCAGCCTGGCAGGATTTCTGGCTCCTTCCCTCTCCTCCCAGCTCTCCCATCACCCTGCCTGATGCCTTCCCCTGTGGGCTCAGCAGCCCCTCTGCCTGCAGGCTCAGGCACTTTCACACCTCCTGCGTTCCTCTCACCACTCCCCCTCTTTCCCTTGCCACAGGCCTGACAGCACGGGCTTTTATCACAGCCCTTTTATTTAGCTCCCTTCCACCGTAAACACCACTTATCTTTTCAATCTCTCTCCATATAAGACTTTC
>VZUI01045005.1:0-10693 GCA_013401135.1 Cettia cetti
GAAGGGAAGGGAAGGGAAGGGAAGGGAAGGGAAGGGAAGGGAAGGGAAGGGAAGGGAAGGGAAGGGAAGGGAAAGGGGCTGGGGGATGTGGGCAGGGGAGGGTGGGATGCAGGAGGGAAGGGAGGCTGCAGCCCAGGCGTGTGGCAGGCCCAGGGGAGGCTGGGTGGAGGGGCTCCGTTCTGCCGAGGATTGTGGAATCACACCCCCCGGGCACTGCGAGGCAGCCGGCACTGAGGGCCCTCCCTGCCTGCAGAGCTCCCCCCGCTCCATGCCCGGGGCCTCGCTGCCACCCCCCGGTGACATCTGTCTGCTGCCCTGGCCTTGCTCCAGCAGCAGGGTGCCTGCGGCCAGGGCTGGGGCATGGACTGCATCCGTGGGCACAGCTGAGCCCCGTGCCACCAAGAGCTGCCACGTGGCAGCAGGGGTGGCCTCGGAGATGGAGGAGGTGGCAACTGCCAGGATTAGCAGCTGTCACAGCTCCTGCATCTCTGTGGCAGCAGCGAGAGGGGAACAAACCCACCCAGCCACTCTGCTGGCAGCTGGGTCCCCTGGGGCTGAACAGGCTCTGTGTTCCTTCAAAAGCATTTCATAAACAGCTTTGGTTTTTTTCCCCAACATGAATCAAAAGCACTTGCTGCACCCTCTGCACTCCAAGGCCAGGCAGAAGTGTTGCTGTTGACTTCAAGCATTCCTGACTGGCAGAACAACTGATCCCATTTGTGCCAGGCTTGCCTTCCTTTCTAGAAACTAAACCCCAGCCCGGTGCCTTTGCACACCCTGCTCTATCTTACACCAGCCCAGGCGTGTGCAATAAACCCCAGCTTGCATTTTACTGTGGAATGAATTGTGAGGCTGCCCCGAGCCTGTCTTTGGAGCCTGTGTGTTTCCCCAAACCCCTTCCTTGGTTTTTGCTGGATCAAAACCACCACCACCCCCAAAGAAATTATTTTCCCAGGAAAGCCTGGATTTCTGGCAAGGTCTGGAGACGTCTGCAGCCCTGCCAGGTGCTGAGCCCTGTGCTAACCCCTGCTTTCCCCCCAGGTGCCTGTCCTGTGTGAACAGCGCCTTCCGCTGCCACTGGTGCAAGTACCGGAACCTCTGCACCCACGACCCCACCACCTGCTCCTTCCAGGAGGGCCGGATCAACGTCTCCGAGGTACCACGCTGGGATTCCTCCCTCCAGCCTTTGCTTTTCCGGGCCACAGGCAGCACAACCCACGCTCACGTGAGCTTTGCTGGCTGCCCGTGCCTCTCTTTGGTGACCAGAAGTGCAGATGTGGCTGTAAAGCTGGGAAGTGTTGGTGTCACTGCAGGGGAGTGTTGGTGTCACTGTTGGTGTCACTGTTGGTGTCACTGTTGGTGTCACTGTTGGTGTCACTGAAGTGCTGCTCTAGACCTGAGTCAGCCAGAGCTGATCCCTCCCCTGCAGTGTGGGAATGCCCAGGTTCATTAATTACCATAATTACTGTAGTGCTTTCCCCGGCTCCCAGAGGCTCCTCAATCCCAGCACTCTGCAGCTCCTCTGCCTGCAGCCCTGCACGGGAGCTGTCCCTGCAGCCCTGCACTGGAGCTGTGCTGTGCCTGCAGCCCTGCACTGGGGCTGTCCCTGCAGCCCTGCACTGGAGCTGTGCTGTGTCTGCAGCCCTGCACTGGGGCTGTGCTGTCCCTGCAGCCCTGCACTGGAGCTGTGCCTGCAGCCCTGCACGGGGCTGTGCTGTGCCTGCAGCCTGGGCTGCTCTGGCCTCGTGCTGGCAGGGCTGGGTTTGTGGCAGGGGCTGCTGAAGGAGGGAATTACCAAAGTGCACGGCCCAGATTTTGGAGGAGGGAGCTGGTTCGGGTTCCAGCGCCGGGGACCCGCAGCCATCTCTCTTAGCAGTTCATAAAAGGTGTGGGGCTCCAATCCAAAAATGCTTTTAACACTTGGAAAGGCACAGCCCGTGAATGGCTCTGCCAGCTCTCCTGTGAGTCCCAGGGCAGAGAATCCATGGAGGAAAGGAGCTTGTTAGCACGGATTCCTGAGTGCCAGGAGCCCTCAGTCTGGGCTTTCTGCACTCCTTGTCCTGCCTGCTGCATCTTGGTGAGGTCCTGCTGCGGGCAGGGTCCTGCTCTCTGCTCCTACAAACAGCTGGGCAGCACCTGAAATGAGTGCAGGTCCTAAAGCTGTGAGGGAAAAATGGTTTAAAAGATGCTCTGGAGATCCTGAGAGTCCTGGGAAGTGGGAAAGGCAGCAGTGAGGAATTACAAACATGAGAAAAGACAGGAGGGGAAGGTGTGCCAGTATCCAGACAAACTCTTGTCAGTGAGTGATGGAGATTGAGAAAAACAGAAGAGATCAGTCAGTGGCACAAACACTGAGCTGTCAGAAAGAAGAGACTGAAGGTTTAGCCAGGCTGCTGCTAAACTGAGAGCAAACTCTGCTCCTGTGTCTCCCTGGCTGAAATGCTGCCAGGAGATTCAGAGGGAAGGGGAGAGGAATTTCTGAGCTGCATGTGGAAGGACCAGGGTGGGAATCTGCAGATCCCAGGATGGGCAGCATGCCTGGGATGGGGGCAGATGCCCAGGGAGAAGAATCCGCCCCAGGAACAAACCAAAAGCTTTCTCCATCCTGCTCAAAGTCAAGAATCTTCCTTTCACCATATCAAGAGAAAGCAAAACCCTTTGCTTCTCCTGCTCTTGAGCACTGGGGGGTTTCTCCTTCACACTCAAAGCACCCCTGTCCTCCCAGGCTGCACAGCTGGAGCTCTCTGTTCTCTGGGTCTCCATCCCCAGCATGTCAGAAGTGTCTGTGGGGTGGGACCATCCCAGCATCTCTGGTGTCCTCCTGGGAGCACCCAGGACCTGCCTGAGGTCACACAGAGGGAGGGAGTGGAGGAGCTGGTACCTCTGGAGGCTCCTGCTGGCATCCCAGGGCTGTGGTGTCTCCAAAGAACCTCCTCTGCCGTCCTCATGGTGCAGAGGTTGTTCCTTAGCAGGGGAGGTTTTGGGGTGTCTCTCACCTTCCTGCTGAGCAGCTGTGATAAGGGCTGATGATAAGCATGCACGTGCTCTGCTGCCCATCATTTCCTTCCCAGAACTCTGAGCACGGGTAAAAGCACCCCAAATAAATGTGTTTGCTTATTTAAGAGCAATGAATTTCCTCTTCACGCACAGCATGGTGATAATGCCTTTGCTGTGGGCTCTTCACCAACACAGAAATAAGTCAATGCCTCATGAAGGGTTTCCTCTCCTAAACCAATCCAGATCACAATGTTCTCATTGTGTCACGGCCTGATGTATTAGGAAATTGTTTGTGCTTGGGCTGGCTCCCTCCCCAGCAGAGCCAGTGGTGTTTGGAGCCGGTGTCTCCGTGCCTGTGCCCTACTTTCAGTCCCCTGTGCCTCTCCTTACGTAAGGGTTACACACGTGTTCACACGGGCCTGCAGATTTGCTCGCATCTTTATATTTAATTCAAGGGAAAATATCTTGAATATTCCCTTTTACTCCTGGCCCATCAGAACTGGCGTCCCAGTGGGGCTGGATGTGTGACGAGCTCCCTTTGATGCTCCCAGGAGTTGTCTGTCTGGAGGAGGAACAGGAGCTCAGAGCCTCAGCCACTTCACCAGGAGATGGGGGAGAGAAATTCCTTCTTCATGAGCTCCTGCCCACACTGACTGAGTTAATGCTGCCTTTCTGCCCTGCCTTCCACGAAAACACAGCCCAGAGATCTTTCCTCATCCCTCCACCTGCCCTGCCAGCAGGAATTGTTTGCTCACACCCACGGGCAGAGCTCAGGGGGCTGCAGATGGAGCCCCAAAGGTGCTTTAGGAAAAGTGAAAGTGTGGAACCCGTGGTTTGGGGTGGCTGCTCAATGAGCACAGAGCCTTTCACTGCCTTTGCAGCAGAGGGCTCTGGCAGGACTGAGCTGCCTCTTCCTGATATCCTCCCTCTCATGGGAATTTCTGAGATGGGGGAACCCAACTCCTCTGAGGTCTCCATTTCCAAGCAGCCAATTCTTTAGGAGTAATAATTAGAGAAACAATTATTTTCCCATCCTTTTCCCGGTCAGAGTCTTCACTGTCAGCAGAAGGTGCCTGCTCAGACCTTGCTCCCACTAAACCAGGATTTCTCCAAGAGGTTCTGGTGGCTGTGGAGCACTGACTGTGCCATTTACAGAGCTCCAGACCAGGCCAGTGACACCATTCCATTGTGTCTGACGTGCTTTGGGGTGTGTGAGATTTTAGGATGTCTCTCTCTAAATGTCTGAAGCATCAGATGAGGAGGAATGTGGCTGCATAAACATCCTTGCACCCCATCCCAGAGGAGAGCCAGAGCCAAATAAATCCTCTTAGCTCTGCAGGACGTGGGAGCCCGTCCCCCTTTGATGTCCAGCGAGTGCTGACAGCGCCGTGCCCGCAGGAGGGACAGAGGGAAGCTGATCTGGGCACAGAGAGCCGCGGATCCGGGATTTCTGTGCCCCCGGGGCTCCTTGGAATCCCAGGGATTTTATGGCAACGCCCTTGCCCTGGCTGTGCCCTTGGGTGCTGAGTGCTGCCTGATGTACCATGGAGGAAACAAAACCAAATCAGCCCCAAATCAGCCACAAATCAGCCCCAAATCAGCCTGTCCTGGCAATGCCCACCCCGGGGATGTGCAGGAGGTGACCCCGAGCCACATCTCAGGCCACCAAAGGCAGCCAATGACTTTGCTGGGTGACAGCTGACTGTGGGGAGATGGCTTTGCCTCAAACAGGAGCAGAAAGCCCGGTTCCAGGGCAATTCCCAGCCCTGAGCTGTGGCAATGCGGGTTCCATCCCGGTTCCAGGGCAATTCCCAGCCCTGAGCTGTGGCAATGCGGGTTCCATCCCGGTTCCAGGGCAATTCCCAGCCCTGAGCTGTGGCAATGCGGGTTCCATCCCGGTTCCAGGGCAATTCCCAGCCCTGAGCTGTGGCAATGCGGGTTCCATCCCGGTTCCAGGGCAATTCCCAGCCCTGAGCTGTGGCAATGCGGGTTTCATCCGAGGCTGGATGTGTCGTTCGGAGGGAAGGAGCCGGGCAGGGAAGAGCTGCAGGGAGCAGAGGGAGCTGTTCCTGCCTTGCCCCTGTGCCAGGGAATCGCTCCTGAGCTCACCTCCGGCACACAAAGGGTTGTTTACAGGAGGGAAAGGTTCCCTCCATGGCTGTAAATATCCCCAAACTGATGGAGGGGGCCCGGGTTACAGCACGTGCCCGCAGCTCGGGGCTAATGGTGTGGGGAAGGAATTCACCAGGCTCGGCTCCAGCTGCCTTGCTTTCATGTCTGGTTTCCAAGGAACGGGGTCTGCTCTCCTTTCCAGTGGCATAAATGAAGGATAATGTGTTTCCGTGAGTGACAGGGACTGTAATTTATATCATTGGGAACACAACTGTGAACCAGGGGTTTGCATTCACGTGCCAGATTGGGTTATGTTTATAACTTTAAAATAACGTGTAGCAAGTTAACGTTTGTGGAGAGTTTGCGGGGGTTTTTTGAAGATGGAAAGTACAAAAACAGTCTATTTTCTGCCATTTGGGCTAAATCCCGTAGTCAGAAGAATTGCCTGCCATTTCTAGGCAATTTTTTTCCAAATAAGAGCAAGGAGGTTTGACCTACTAAAACTGCTCGGTTAAACACAAATAATAACCATGGGTGCTCTGTTCTGCTCCAGAGACAGCTGCAGAACGTGGGTCTTTAAGGTATTTATAGACCTTGCAGTCTTTGAGGCTAAAAAGTGTTGGAGAAGCATAAAATGTCTTTGTAAATTGTGTGTGCTGATACTTCAGAGGCAGAATATTCCCCGAGAGTCTGTGCCACTCAGGCATCGAGCCTTGTCTTCCTGCAGCAGATCTGATCCGTGTTTATTCTGGCGCAGGGAAGTCAAGGAGGATAATGAGAGGATTCTGCCTGTTTGTTTAGCGAGGGGAGGCAATAATGGCCTTTCTAACTCGCGGCAGGATTTACCTCTCATGAATTAAAAAACAAAGTAAACTGATTATGGAGCGAGTTGTGTGTTCCGCCGCCTTTATTCGGTGTTTTCTGAGTGTTTCTCGCTCTTCCCGGGGAGGCAGGGCAGGATGGGGCTCGCAGGTGAGCCTGACAAAGCGGGGACAGCAGGGCAGGTGCTGCCAGCCCCTCCCCGTGCACCGGGTAAAGGGGTCAGCATCCACCGAGGCGCTGCTCCAGCTGGTGAGAAACCCTCACAAAATCATCCCCCGGCGCCTTTCCCCGCGGGGAGCAGCTGGAGAGGTGCTGAGGGACAGACTGCCCTGGCAGGCTGCCCCCCTCAGCAGCACCCCGAGAGCCAGGGCCCCTCACGGGCTCTGTGCAGGGATGTGGCTGTGCGGGGGGCTGAGTGTGCAGGCGTTTGGGGTGCAGGGACACGGGGTTCAGGGATTTGGGGTGAGGGGATGTGGCTGTGCAGGGATTTGGGGTGCAGGGACGTGGGTTTTCAGAGATTTGGGGTGCAGGGACATGGGTTTTCAGGGATTTGGGGTGAGGGGATGTGGCTGTGCAGGGCTGTGGGTGCACATCATTGCAGCAGCAATTTAAAAAGCAAACTGGAAGAAGAAAAGCCCTGCAAGCTGAGCAGTGGGGCTGGAAATGGCTCAGAGGGGCTGCCCAGGGCGTGCAGGGTCTGGGCTGACCCAGCCCCAGCAGGCCCCAGCTCCTCTGGCTCAGCTGGGAAGTTCAGCAGTGACTGCCCACAGCACTGGGGCTCCCCACGAGCACCCTGGGTCTTCCTGAGTCTGGAATCTTCCTACAGAGCTCTCCATCCCAAAATGTGAGTGTGATCACTGCAGCTGTCAGCCAGCACGGAGGGGCTGCCTCCCCTCTGCTCAGGCTGTGCCTGCCTTGCTTTCCCCACTGTGGCATTTGCCTTCCACTGGAACCGAAGGAATGAAAAAAAAAAAGAAAAACCTATTTTGTCCATTCATCTCTAATGATGGCAGAACAAGTTTAGCTGCAGCAGAGAGCAGATCTGGGAGGGAGCAGCAGCCTTTCCTCAGCAGTCGCCTCACGGCCGGGGCTGCCCGGGGAGGATAATGGTCCAGAACATATTCATTATTTTCTGCACTGTGCACTGAAGTTCTCCCACTGGTGGTTTTGGTTTCAGCCCCAATGGGTGAAGGACTCTGCGGCTCCAGGCTGCTTTTCCTTCCCCCCACGGGGCTGGGCACCTCTCAGGAGCGGAGCCACTCCTCTGCTCCTGGTGCTCCAGGGGGCTTGGAGGGAAATGCAAACCCTGAAACGCAGGCAGGCGTTGAGTGGAAGGCGGCACGGGCATGTGGTGCCTCAGGAGAGGGAGGATTGTGCAGAGTCACCTTGGAAGAGCTGGGTGGAAGATGCTGTGGATGCAGGGAGCTGGCTGGGGGTGAATCCACGGTCCCAGGGTCAGTGGGCAGCAGGGAACGCCCTCCTCTCCAGCCTGTGCACCCACTCACTGCAGCAAAGGGCTTCCCTTCCCTCCCCAGCACAGCTGCTGGAGTCTGAAATCACTCTTGGCTGTTAATCCGTGAAAGTCCCTGTTAGAAATAAAATAAAATATATATACGGAAAAGTGCCACTAGAAAGGTTTATGAGGCTGCAGTTAGGTTAGTGGCTCCTCCAGAGCAGGGCAGCATCTGTTTCTCATTTACAGCTCACCTGAGCCAGTGGTGAAACAACATCCCCTGGGCCTGGCTGGGAGCTGCAGGGGGAGCCTGGCTTGGGGAGGGGTTTGCCCCAGAGCTGGCATTGCCAGGGGGAGCCTGGCTTGGGGAGGGGTTTGCCCCAGAGCTGGCATTGCCAGGGGGAGCCTGGCTTGGGGAGGGGTTTGCCCCAGAGCTGGCATTGCCAGGGGGAGCCTGGCTTGGGGAGGGGTTTGCCCCAGAGCTGGCATTGCCAGGGGGAGCCTGGCTTGGGGAGGGGTTTGCCCCAGAGCTGGCATTGCCAGGGGGAGCCTGGCTTGGGGAGGGGTTTGCCCCTGGCCACGCTGTCCTGGCAGGGTCCTGGGCACGGTGGCAGAGCTGGCATTGCCACCAGAGTGATTTCCTTTCATCCCCAGCCTGGGGCAAAGGGCTGGGGGTGCCAGCCTGGGATTTGGCAGAGGGAAGGGAGATGTGCTTGTTCTAAACTCCTGCTGCAGCCCGGGATTAATCACTCGGTGTCAGGTGCTTACAGGTACTTAGGTACCTTGTTCCATTAGATCAAAGCAAATTAGAGCTGAGCAGAATGTAAATACAGCTGATGGCCAGAGCCTTTGTCTCAGCGTGTGGCAGTTCCTGGTGTAGAAATTGAAGAAAAGTTGTATTTCCCAGTGTGTAGTGCAGAGATAACGTGTGGGATGCTGAGCTCTCACGGGTGGGATGTCACACCGTTTCCAGGAGCTGATAAGTCATTTTTTGTGGCCTGTCTCAGGGTGTGGTTTGTGCTTGGGTGAGCTGGAGATGTGTCCTGCTGTGCAGTGGTGTTCCACAGAACCACAGATGGTTTGGGTTGGAAGGGATCTTAAAAATCACCTCATTCCTCCCCCTGCTGTGGGCAAGGGACACCTTCCACTATCCCAGACTGCTCCAACCTGGCCTGGGACTCTTCCAGGGATGAATTTTAGGGTCCCTTCCCACCCAAACCACTCTGGGATTTGGAGGTGGAAGGGGCAGTTCAGGAGGGATGCTGGCAGAGGCACGGATCCCACCCAGGCACTCCCAGCCCAGCAAACACTGCAGGCCCAGCACAGGAGCTGGGTGGGTGATGCAGCAAGGCAGAGGTGGTGGAGCTTGGAGAGAAGGGAGAGCAGATAGAGCAGAAATTCATGTCACCTCAGAAATTAACGATGTCACCTCAGAAATGAATGTCACCGTGCCCTAATTTGACTGAGACAGAGCGGAGCAGTGCCGTGCTGAGGGGGAAGCACCTCCTGGGCTGACCCATCTCACTGCACGGCCCCAGGGCCCTGAGGGGTGAAATGGGATCAGGGGAAGCCCCTGTGGCTGGGAGCAGCCCGGCCCCTCCCGGAGCAGGGGGCTCAGCAGGGCTGCAGCAGCTGATAAGGGGCTCAGCTCCTCAGGAGGGCACGGCAGAGCTGCTGCCTCCTCAGATAAAGCCCGTGGGAAGCTCAGAGCAGGGAGGACACCTTGGATTTATCCCCAGAGAGGGCATCCCCTCCTTGAGCAGCTGCAGAGGGCTCCAGTGCCAGGGCACAGGGGTTCTGTGTCCCTGCACTTCACCTGCAGCTGGGCTGGGCAGTGGGGAGGGGCTGGGACACACCTGGCCACACCTGCAGCTGCACCGAGGCCTCATCGGGCTCACCTAAAAACAGAGGCCAGACCAAGAGAAGGGAATAAAAAGCCCTATTTATTATTAAAAAATATTATTATATTTATTATTATTATTATAAAAAGTTCTATGTCTTGAGGGGCCTTCAGGTCCATTTAGGGCAGACAAAGCCAAGATGGACAATGGGCACGGGGTTCACACTTTGGTCAGTTTGCTCATTTGCAGATTGGGGTTCATCTTCCAATTACAGCTCCAGGTAATGAAGGCATTTACCCCGAGTTTGCTCCCCCAGCTCACTTTATTTAAATTTCTCAGGGCCTGGGGCAGGGAGGTGTCCTTGATCCCCAGGCCTGGAGAGGAATTGCTGTGTCAAACTGGGAGAACAGCAGCTGACACTGCACGTGGAGTTTGGAGTTACACACTGAGGAGCTGCAGGGTTACAAACAGATGGAAAAGACAAAAGCTGAAATCCCAATGCCTCAACCACCCCCCATAACCTCCCACCCTCTCTCCTCTCCTCCCAGGACTGCCCCCAGCTCTTCCCCACGGAGGAGATCCTGATCCCGGTGGGAGAGGTGAAGCCCATCACGCTGAAGGCCAGGAACCTGCCGCAGCCGCAGTCGGGCCAGAGGGGCTACGAGTGCGTGCTCAGCATCCAGGGCATCGTGCACAGGGTGCCCGCGCTGCGCTTCAACAGCTCCAGCGTGCAGTGCCAGAACAGCTCGGTGAGAGCGCCGGGGACGGGGAATCAAATTCCCAGCCCTGAACCCCGGGTGGGAGAACGCCCCGGGGGGTTGGGGAGGAGATGCCGGCTCTGGAGGGCCCCGGCTGCCGTGGGGGGTCAGCCCGGGAAGGGGAAGGGGAGGGGGGAATTCAGGAGGTGTTCAGCGGGATAATTCACACACCGGGAGATAAGGAGAATCACAGAGCCCTTATCGGGAGCTGTCAAATCCCAGGTCACGGTGGCTGGATGAACAGAGCAGCGCTGGAGAGCAGGGGAGGAGGGGGAGAGGGAAAGTGCCCGGGGAGAGAGCAGAGCACGGCGGGGAGAGGGAATCACCAGAGGGAGCGGGAATCACAGACAGGGAGAGGAGAGGGAATCACCGGAGGGGAGAGGGAATCACCAGAGAGGAGAGGAGAATTACGAACAGGGAGAGGAGAATCACCGGAGGGGAGAGGGGAGAGGGAGAATAACCCGCAGGAAAAGTGGAATTACTTCAGGGACAGGGAAATCACGGACAGGGAGAAGAAAATCACCGGAGGGCAGAGAGGGAATCAGTGGGAGGGAGAGGGGGAATCACCGGCAGGAAAAGGGGAATCACGGACAGGAACAGGGGAATCACGGGCAGGGACAGGGGAATCACGGACAGGGACAGGGGAATCACGGACAGGGACAGGGGAATCACGGACAGGGACAGGGGAATCACGGACAGGGACAGGGGAA
>VZUI01045009.1:0-17099 GCA_013401135.1 Cettia cetti
AGGGGATGGGTGGTGTAAAAGATAAGAAACACTACTCCACCTGGTTTTAACAGCTGGGCCATTATCAGAAAGCATTCACTCCTCCCCCCACAGTTACAAGGGATAAAGAAAAAAAAACACATTTCCCCAACTACTTTCAGCAGATGAAATAGAATACACATTTTTTTGGTTCCATAACGCAAGACAAAAGCCTCACCATATACGTTATCTTCCAAATGAAATCTGGAAAATATTGTCTGTATGGACAGAATCAAAAATGTTAGTGAACGATACCATTGTCAACTAAAACTTAAATCAGGTGCACAATTTCCTCTGTTTAGATTAAAAAGTAAGTTTGGATCCCTTATACAATTCAGCATGTTATGATAGCCGAAAGAGAGAGTACAGCCTGTTACACAGGAGGTAGAAGATGAACTTTTTTTTTGTTTTTATGTAAAGTATATCCCAGGTGACCCTCTGTTCCTGTAAAAAGAAAATAAAAGGGAAACAAAACTCACTGGACCATTGCTTATGGACCAACCAAAAGTTGGTCTGCTAGTATGTGTACATGTTGATTAAAATGCACCAGGAATCAAATTTAAATTATATTTAGGTTATTTTGAAAGGACAAATTATTTGTGTCAAACTTATAGTTTAAAACAAAATTACTATGTAACAATGAATGGCTTGGAAATAGTTATGCTGAACAAACTAAACACTTCACTAATTATGAAGACTATGATTCAAGGTTATGAAACAGCATTTTCTTGAATACAATCACTGGCATGGGAATCATATCTGGAATTTAATAGCTGGATGGCAAAAAACCTAAAAAAACCCCAAAACAAAACAAACAAAAAAACAACCGAACAAAAAACCCCCCAAAAATCAAAAAAACCCAAAACACAGGAGTAAAATTTTAGTCCATTACAAAAATATCCAGAAACAACATCCTACAGATCTGAATAAACACAAGATCAATCCCAAATTCTTTTTTAATACAGTTCTCAAAGGTATATATATTTACATACTGATTTTATACATATATAACTTAAAGTAGTTCACAGCCATATAATCTGGAATAGATGTGGGTTTGCTACTTTGTCTGCATTTTCTCTAACCAGTCTTATGTGACACTAGGACAAAATATCTAGTTGTAATTTTTATTACGTTCTAAAAATCTAGCAGTGTGGGATTACTTTAATAGGTGTATGTATATTGATACATCTTTTGGAATTGTCTTTTAAAAGTGTTGTAAAAAAGGAAAACATCAATATTTAATCTTATAATATTTAGGAGTGATATTTTATATTACCATAACTCCTTGTTAACATATTTTGGAATTTAGTCTATTGTGCAACAGGATATGAATGTTTCCTGCTTTCCTCTTTCATTAATGATGGATAATTACTGCAGAAAAAATCACACAATAATCATGCTAATCAGCAAGATGGATTTTCATACAGTAGACTACAAGATTTGCTACCCTTTATGATGCTTGCATGTAATAAAAATTCCTATGCCTCTCAATAGTAAAAAAAAGTAATATCTCTCCCACAAGTATTTTTTCTGGTTCCTTGAAGAAGAGTTGAGCAGCAGTACAGGTACAGTCAAGTTCTAACCATTGCACTTGATTCAGAAAAAGTAAAAGAAGATAATGATAAAGCAATAGTTCTTTTTTAAATCTTCCAAACTCTCAGCAATTGGCTGAGGAATCATAGAACAGAATCATGGAATAGAATTATCAAGGTTGAAAAAGCCTTCATGATCATTGAGTATGGCCTTTGGCCAATGACCACCACACAGACTAAGCCATAGCATTAAGTGCCACATCCAGTCATTTCTTAAAGACCTTCAGACACAGTGACTCCACCACCTCCATGAGCAGCCCATTCCAATGCTTGAGACCCTTTCCATGAAGAAATTCTTCATGATGTCCAACCTGAACCTCCCCTGGTTTGGGTTGAGGCCATGTCCTCTTGTCCTATTGCTAGTTGCCTGAGAGAAGAGACCAGTCCCCACCTGGCTACAGCCTCCTTTCAGGCAGTAGTAGAGAGCAATAAGATCCCCCCTGAGCCTGCTATTGTCCAGGCTAAACAACCCCAGCTCTCAGCTGCTCTTCATGCAACTCACTCTCAAGGTCTGTCACCAGCTTCATTTCCCTTTTCTGGTCAAGCTCTATATGAGTCAAGGTTGAATTCCCTGTTTAAGATTCTTGATGAACTCTTTAATTTTCCTATGACTTTTTTTTTTAATTCTAAGAAGATTTTCTTGCGATTCCTAAAGTATCTTAATGATCAACAGGAAAACAGATTTATCAAAGCAAATTTTGAGGAAAAAGAAGAGTCACAGGAGTAGAGGAAAGGGCAAGTAGCTACAGACAAATGATGTCTCTTTGTGGAACAAAGTTAGTGAAAGGCTTGTTACAGATCTCTGGCACTGAAGCCAGCTGGCAGAACCCAGTCCATAGTTACTTATTACATAGTACTAAACTCTTTTACCATTCAAAACAAACTGCATGAAATTACCTGTGAGCAATGGATTCTGGTCTATATTCTGGTCATGATTCCAATTTAAATACTGTTTGAGACAGTGTTTTGACTTGGGCCAAACTCACAGTAAGGGCCATACTAGAAATTTTAAAATATACAAACAGTTTCACAGATGATTAAACTTCCATGCCCTAAAGTCTTGCCTGGCAATATAGAATTATTTATGAAAGGTGAAATGTGTGTTTCTAAGGGTGTCTGAAGTTCTGCAGGACTGTGTTAGAATAGAATTAAATAATCTTTTCAACACGTCAGTTGCTGTTCTAAAAAGCTTTTAATCTTGAGGGGAGAGTCTCAAATTACAGGAGGAAATTTCTTTATCTTAGGAGAAGCTTTACTCTCTCTATTAGAAGGTAGTTGTGCCTATTAAAGAGATGACAAAATAGAACCGAGCCTTAAGGAGAAAATAATTGCCTATTATAATACACAGAATGGCATGGGAGAAAATGGATTAGCCATTCAAACATGGTTACATCCATTCTCATCAAGGTCTTCAGAGATATCACAGTTTTTGTTACCAGTGGCACTGAAGGAGGTTGATCCCTCCTTATGAAAATCTTGCCAATCTTTCTCTCTCCTCCAAAGGAGATCATCCTCTAACTAATCATTCTGATTGCTTAGGTAAGCTGGTCTTCTCCATTTGTTCTTCTCCTGCAGAAGATAAGAATTTAGATCCTAATTTCTGCTGAACACAAATGTTCCCAACTCAGCATTAATGAAATATTTAAGAAACACAATGCAATCAAGACACATTCATTTTTCTAAAATAGGCAATGAGGCTTTCCAATTGATGAGCTTAGTGGAAACTTCCTGACTAATTAGGTCATATAGATTAAAAACTGTCTTCAGTCTACAGCTCATTCCAAAATTACATCTTATAAATGAAATAATATTATTTAACTATTTTCAGGAAATTTTTAATGCTATGAAAACTTCTTTTCCCCTGTGGTGTTTTTTTTTTTTTGTTTTTTGTTTTTGTTTTTTTTTTTTTTTTTTTTTTTTTTTTTTTTTTTTTTTTTTTTTTTTTTTTTTTGTTTGCTTGTTTTGGTTTGGGGTTTTGTTTGTTTGTTTGCTTGGGGTTTTTTGGGGTTCTTTTGGATTTGTTTTTTTGTTTTTGTTTTTCTGACAGCCAGTTAGAATTCAAGATTGCCAAGACACTGCTGATAATGATATTTCTTTACAGTACGACACTGCTAACTTTGATACCTTGTAGATGGTATATGAAGAAGAGAAAATCCTGCTACTGGTTTCCTAGGAAGTTTAATGAATTTGGTGTTCACAGATCGCTGTACCTGGGTGGATCTCAATGTTCCTCCTTGCAAGATCAAACATTTATGAAGCCTATTCTTGAAGTCAATGAAACTTCCAAACAGTATATAAATTTTCCAAGGTGAATCCCCTTACATAATATTGTGTATAACTTTGAATGTAAAGTTGCAAATAACATTGTACTGAAAATTGTATTTCAATGGCTTGCTTACTGATTACAGTTCATCATATCCTAGTACATTTAAAGTGATATAAGAATGAGAAATCAGTGGAAGGCTTTTAGCATATTCTACTTTTGTTAAGAAATGTCAGTAGGCAGAAAAATAATACAGAACATTTTGAATAAACAACTCTCATTATTCACTGCTGGTTTCTAGTCCCTCTAAGACTTCTTCTTTTTCCCTTAAAAGGGTCCTAGTTGATAAAAGTTTTACCACCCTCAATATTTAAAACTTCTCTCTGCTGATGTAAGTCTAAATATATTCTTTGAGCACTAATATCTACCAATTTTTGCAGTCAATTTATTCAATGTCACACATCTCATAACCAGTCTAACTTTTTGTGACTGGCACCTTGACTTGGCAACTGACTACAAGAGAACTTGCAAGTAGTGTTGTGCTTTCATTTGCACTGACATTGAACTTACAATCTTGTAAATTGTGTTAAGATTAGGCCCTAGCCTAAGATCAAACTCACCAAAGAGAGGATGAGAAACCACATGACAAACATGGCAAATGGCATCACAGCAAGCCCATTTAGTTGCTGGTGCTACCCAAGGTGACCTAGCCAGGTTCTCCCCTTTAAATAGCCATTGCTGAGTGGTGGCCTTGGGAAAGCAGTATAATGACCTACTGAGGATGATGAAGGATCCTAAGTTCCCAAGAGTTTATCAATTTCTGGTCGTTTTGTGCCGGGTAACTTAGGCAAAAGTAGCATCTGCCCCAGAAAGAGACTCTAGATGCAGCCCTTTGACCACATCTCTCAGAGTTAAGTTCTACTTACACTCTTGCTTTATTTTATTGTTATCTTCAGACAGTCTGTTACTTGAAAAAGTCTTTTCACTTCTAAAATGCAGGATGTATCATGCTGTTCATAAACTCATGCTGTAGCAGCAATTATAGATGAAGAGATAACACCTAAGGTGTTTGACCTTATCTACACTTATTTTATTGACTAGTGCATTAATACTTCATGATGATCCTACTTAGTGATTATGTAAGAAAGATTATACCTAACACTTCAGTTCTGTAGCCCATTTGTAAAGTACTCTTTTAGCATGTTTGTCATATTATAGAAAAGTTCATCTATTGAGTCTTGCCTCAGAGTCTTTTTGCAATAACTTCCTGTAAGGGCCCAGTAATTCATACTGTGTGGAGACATGTTTTCTGTGTTAAAGGAAATAATAATAAAAAGTTTGCTACTACATTTTGACTTACAGGTCAAATATAACTATAATTTTTGGAAAATTATAGTTTTCTCTTTTATATTTACAGGCCTTTATATTTACAGGCGTTACGTATCTGAAAGCCATTTATCTACTTTCTAATACACACTATCACTATTTTATGAGGTCTATGTACCACAAAATACTAAATACTTTGGCTCTGATCCTGAAGAGGACTTATATGCAACAAGAAAACGATATGAAGCCCTTAAGGATTGCATTCATGCCTTCAAAGCTTGATCTACTACAATAATAAAATCAAATCAGAAATCTTGAGTATTTAGAAAAACGTCCTCAAGACCTGTAGTATGTACATCAAAGAGTTTGGCCAAAACTTGTCTTTAATTACTTTACATGAGAACTTGGCCCTGCAGTAGAGTGTATTCCTATGGTCTCAAAGGGACTCAGGCAATTAACACTTTACACAAACTGTTTGGAGTACTTTTATCTCTTCTGTGCTGTTTAGTGATCTCGATGTCTCTGTCTTTGTTTGCTGCACTTTATGCAATACCAGTCTGTTTGCTCCCTTGACAGTTTAAGCATAATCCTTTTCACAGCAAAATGATATTTTTTCCCTACCTTTCCAGCAGTTAACTTGAAAATAATTTACTTTCTTCTTCAAAGACTGTTTACAGAGTTTTCCATCATCAGGCATTAACTCGGATAAGAACACTAGCTTACTCCTGTGACAAACTAACTACCATTCTCAGGATATGGATACTTTCTTCAAAATTTGCCTGTATCTAAAGGAATGTAACTTTTGCCACTGCAAAAGAAATATTTTACTTATTGAAAAATTCTCAGGTATAATTTATCTGTTCCACATTCATTATCCTTGAATCTCGAGAGACCAACAGTTATATGGCAAGTTTTGTAGACATGAAAATATATAGATGGATCTTTGGTTGCCGTGCAGGATTTTGCAGTGCACCTCTTTATCAGCATTATCCTTATAATAATAATAGTTTCTATAATATAATTAATGATTTATATTTATATCATATTTAATACCATTAACTATCGTATAGTTAATGAAAGATGAGTTTTGTGTGAGATGAATGATGTACATGTCAAATCACAAATTCATTCAGTTAGTCTTCTAAAGCAGTGTATAAAATTGTGTCTGGCATTCTCATTTCTTCCTTAAGAAAAAAATAGAATGGTCATGTTTTAAATGAGTAAGTTCTGCCTCTGCATATTCAAACTTGTGGTGTTTCATGTATTTTCATATATACTCCTTTCTACCTGGCATAAATGTTGGCAAGCCCACTTTGTATACTTGCATGCACATGGAGTTAATATAAAGCTTATTTCTCTCAAGCTGTTTTCATGTTCAGACATGCAGTTCCATATGCTACGCACTCAAGGGTCACTGCATCCAAAGGTAATGTTGGCCAAAGTTTGCACAGCAGTAGAGAGACGGGTGAGGCACATAAAAAACTTTCCTAAGACTGGAAACTTTTATTCCATGTCTTGGAAAATGGTAGCAATGTATAAGAAGGAGGTATAAGGGAAACTGAGGCACAGTTAGAAATGCATCAAGCAAAACCTGTTTGGCCATTGGTATTCACATACTGGCTATGAATAACATAAAACTTTTGCTGCTGTTAAGAATTATGGAAAATAGAAGGTTACTTTCCTATTAGACTCTCTCCGGCTTTTTCCTTAAGAGAAAAACAATAAAAGGGATGAAGGGGCTAGAGAAATTAATTTATTAGGGAATAAAAAATAAGACTTATGTATGCGCAGCTTGGCTAAATAATGGTTAAGGGAATAACACTAACACTGTAAAATGCTGCTTAGCAAACAGTCCTGTAAGGGCAAAGTGTGGGGCTAGATATTATTACTTAAGAGTTGTGTTGCAGCTGTGCTTAGTGGACAACTAAGCTAAGCTGTGCTATGTTAGCTGCAACACAAGTATCCAGTAGGAAACAGTGCCTGGATATCTCACAGTGGGAACAAGGAGGAGGAGGACATATCCTGCAACAGACTCACACAGCATGGGGGTAGCTAAGCTAGCAGTAGAAGTCCAGAGTTTTATTCAAGACATCTCAGTTTAGCAGTTTCACTGGCAATTTCTCTGAAACATACCTCTGTTTCTGATTCAATAGGCATAACAAGAGTATTATATCAGAGATGTGGTCTGGTTCTCGTTGTGTTGGGCTTAGACCCATTACAACTGTAAAGAATCCTGCAACATTCCTCTGCAAAAGGTAAAATTAGCCATTCAACTAACAGGATACAGATGCTATTGGACAAGAAACATGCTCATTATCCGTGCTCATCATCTCCTGAAGCAAGTAGCAAAGTAAACTAATGGAGACCCATGTATGTGTTGTTACAGGTTTTTGTGGCAAAGCATTTTAGAAGTGAAGTGTTTCTATTTACAGGCCCACAACCCTTTTCACCTCCCTTTCTCAGTGCTCACATACAATGAAATTTAAGCTTTTTTGAACACCCCACTTTCCAGTTGTTCTGATTCACATAAAATTCAGCTTGCAGATCTCATCCCAGAACCTCCTGTTGAATCCAGTCACATCTGCACTTTGCACATAACTCATTACCATGGTGAAACTCCCAACACAGCCAAAATCCTTTCTTCCTGGCCCTTTCACAGTCAGGAGCCATCATCTGCAGAAGAAAGTTTAGGTCTGGAGCATTGTCAAGATGATCACAAAGCAAACATGGACTCACTATGCAAAATGGGGGAGCAACCCTTGCTATCCACTGCTGTAGGCACCATTCACTTCCACAGTACAATGCCTTGGATGTCCCAGAAGATTAGAACCAAGAAGGAAAGATTTGACAGTTACATATTTACCTGTGGGGTAATAGGTGACACAGGAACAACACATTATCTGAAACAACACTTTCCATGCACATTCTCTTTGCAAACCAATCCTACAAAGGCAAGCTTAGAGTTTTAAGATTTTATCCTTGCAATTAGGCTTTATTGTCCCCAAAGATATATGTCATAACCTATCCTAAAGAAGTAATAGAGGGTTAGACTGCTGCTAATCTGAAAATGTTTTCATAGTGCAGAAAATTCAAAAGTAATTTCTGTTCAGACCAGAAAGAAGAGTTTAATTTCTCTGTAAGACAGATGTGTAGAGAGCCTTAGAGTAAATACCAGTACCATCTGGATGACATGTCACCCTACCCAGATGGAAAATTGCTACTTAATACTGGCTATGGGCAGAGTTGTATACCATAGAATTTCAGATTAAAAAGTGTTGGAAAATTAATTTAAACCATCAGTAACTTCTTCATCACTTCTTGGAGTCTGAAGGAAAAAAACTCTAAGAAAATTAGCAAAACTTACTGCTATAATAAAACAGGACTCTACATTCAGAAGTTTTCAATTCATGAGGAACATTTTCTTTCTTTTAAATGCACTAAGTATAAATACTGAAGAAAGCTCCAGTTTGTATTTTTTTTTTTTCTTCTGGCAGGTACCTTGATTACTGCCTCTCATTTTTTCTAAAAAAAAAGGGAAATGATATTGCATAAGAATGATATGTAGATAAGGAAACTAATTATTTCCTGGAAGGTAGTGTCTTGAGATTAGTTCAGGTCTAGATTTAAAACTGTTCTGAGAGAATTGTGTATGTTATTTAACAGGAGCTTTGGAGGAGAGAATACCTATATTCCTTTATCCACTGTTTTTTCTATGCTGAATTAAATCTCTAACCTATCATGGAAATAAATAGAGATCATTCAAAAGAGTTTAGAAACTATGTTCAAAGGCCTATACAGGAAGAATAAATATTTTGCTTCTGACCCTGTTTACACTGTCAACACCTACAGTGGATATTAAAGTATTTTCCTAGCCCTTCCCAAAAGTAACACCCAGAGAAGCTGAGTTTCTAGGAACCTCAGTCCAGACTTGCTCTGATTCATTTCTCTGAAATACAAGAGGACCCTCTCATAGTAGCAGTGAGTGAAATGAAGCTCTTGCAATGCTGTGAACGAGAGTCCCCAGGTGCACCTTGGCTCCAAGGCACATTGCTGTTTACAGCAGACTCATTTCCAAGGATGGAAACACACATTGTGTAAACATGTCGATTATGCAGTGAGGCTCCAGAGTGTGGCTAAGGACAGCAGCTCCTTCCTCCCCTCTCCCCATGCCCTGCAGTCCAGCAGAGAGTGCAGTTTGTTCCTGCTCTCCACCCTGCTCCCCCCATCCCTCCCACACTGTCTGCTGCTCCTTCTGCCACCCTCCAAAGCTGCAAGGTCTTCCTGCAAATGCATCTAAGGCAGACTGATCTATAACCCTGGCAACCCTTTTTACATTGTCAGTACAGAAGAGTACCCCTAAATAATTCTTCCTCTACTCTTCTAAAGGAAATGGTGCAGAAAAAAGCACCACCTATGCCTTGGAAAGTCTACCACTTCTGCAGAAGGAAATATTCACTGACATTCCAGACTGTCCAGCTGGCTGATTTTGAGCTACTGGCAGAAATCTTTCTCTCAGTGTCTGTGCTCACCACCAAGATGACACTAACTTCTTCTGCAAGCCCCGCTGAAATGCTAAAACATGTAATAATAAAAAGAGAGCTCACATTGGCTTTTCTTAAGGAAAACAGGAAGGTGTATACTAAAACCAATTGATTTAAGAAATTTTGCTGGTAAGCAATAGTTATATCATGATAGAAAGAAATATTATAAAAAGAATTCATCAAAAAATTTCAGCAGGCTGAAATTCAGTCCATGCTGAATGTTGACTAGTAGTGCACAATGAATGCTAATTTTCCTTTCCAACTTCTGCTACAGATTTGCTGAATTTAAAAGCCTCTGAACTGCAATAATAACAGTTATGCAATATTTCCTAACTGCCCCCAAGGCAAACTCAGATACTGACTGAAAAGCTGTGTCACATTCTCTCTTTATTTTGTTTATTCTTATATAGATTCTGCAGGATAAATTTCCTTTTTGCTACATCTATATAGTCATGTTGCCATCAGGTAGAAACCCTGGTCTGTATGTGGTTAGTTATTGATTTGCATGATGATTGGTGAAAGAGCTGGTAAATAATTTTCTACACTGTTTTTTCCAATAATTATAGTATTTCAACATCCACCCATGGGTACTTCTATTGTTCATAATGATGACTGAATTACAATTTTGTCCACTGGTCCTCTAATACATATCAATCTGAAAAAAAAAAGTTACTTTTTTAGAATTAGTGCCTTTAAGTCAGTAATTCACAGTAGCTGAAACAATAGCTGAAGTTCTGTCTTCTTTTGTTCACATTTCAGAATACCATGGCACTGATCATTGTTGCCAAAAATGCCCTGAAATCAATGTGGAAGTATCTGGATTGAAGGTGAATCAAACCACACAAAGGCTCAAACACAACAGTGTGTTGCAGAACTTACTCACTCCATCGTGTCAGTCCTCCCAGTGCAACACATCCTTCTCCTCCTCATCCTTTTCCTCTTTGCCACACTTAAAGCAGGTGATCTATCTGAGTCCAGCACTGTAATATCCTTTTTCCTGCTCAAGTGGGCTTATGATAGACTTAAAATGCTTTAAACTGCTGTGAACACAGATGTTGGCATGCTGAGTTACTGATCTGTGCTGCTTCTTGTGCGGTTAACTGGCTTAACTCCAGGGAACATAAACTCCACCTGTCCTCCAAGAGGCTTCCGGCCCTGAAGAGAAAATTCTCTTAAATAGGACTTTATTTCCTGATAGATAAACACTTGCATCTGCCAGGTGTATTTTCATTTTCTCAGCTTTACTGGACATCATGATGTAAGTCACTTGATCAACATGGCCTGAATTTTCTAGCATGTGGTTAAAACATACTCAGAATTAGGTTTCAGATTTGGACTGATGTTTAAATCATACATGGAGTTTTAAATGACATTACTAAAGTATTCTTGACCTTTCAGTTTATATCTTATTTTTTCCAAATGTGTTATTCATCTTAGGGTTTTTTTTTCTTTTTTTTTCTTTTTTTTTTCCATTCTATGATGTCCAGAGCTATGATTATTTCTTGTGCAATGATTATCAGGCAATTCTTGGAACTTCATGTACATGGTTAAGAAAAGCCTAAAGGTTCCCCTCTGCAGTTTAAAGTCCAAAAAGAGAGGATTAGAAACAAGAACTTTTTAAATCAGACACATGGTACCATAGTACAGTTTTCTTGCTGTGGGCAAGATTTAAACGTTAAGACTTTCTTTATAAATTGAAGATGATTGCATTGAGCCAGATATAATAAACTCTCCCACTAAAACCTACATAAACAGAAGACATTTATAAAATATCTGGTGACCCAATTTGTTCAAAATTTGCCTAAGATTTCAAACTAAAGATTTAGATACAGATATCTGTTCACAAAAGGCATTAACCTTTCCTACTGTGTGAATCTATAGCCTGTTTTCCTAGAAAACTGGAATGAGAACTCTATTAAGAAAAATGTGGGGCATGGGTGGGAAGGTTTTGCTTGAAGAAGTTACTGAATTCTTTGGTATGGCAGCATTCATGTGATGTTTTCCACTAAATATGTCCATGTACTGGTAATTCAAAGCAACCAAGTCTACAGCTTGCTGTCCAAGCTACTGACCTTAGAGACAGAAATCAAAAGCTTGCATGCACAAAAAAGTGAAGAGGAAAAGGTTTTGTCTTTCAGGACAAGATTTTCTGGAGACACAAATCTTTGAGGTCATAGCATTTGACTCAGCTGGCTGAGCCCAATCCATGAGCTGATGAATACAGTCCTCTCCCCTTAGAGTAATGGCATCATCACTGTCAGTCATCACTTCAGAGCAAGGAAAAGGTGTCTAATCTGCTTCTTGAAATTGGTTCTATCTTCTGTTGTCCTTCATACAAAAGAATTTCCCAAATTATTTTGCACTTATCATTCACACGATGAGATGTTGTAGCCTTCTTGTCTTACCTCTCAGGCATATGAAGTGTTTTAGTGTCATTATAAAGCTGTAACTATCCTTTTTCTATGTGGTTTATAGTATGACTCTGAATTTAATATTTAAAAAAATTAAAATTATCTTTTAAAATGCTCTTGGTAACTAATTCTTATATTCCTGGGAGCAAGTAAGAACTGCATGACAAGCAGAGAAATGATTGTACATGGTTTTAAAAATTTCTTTTAGTTCCTATTTTCATAAAGGCAAACAGAGAGCAAAACACTGTGGTGTCCAGTGAGGGCAGAAAAGTGGAATCAGGTCTTCTCAGACTCGAGGGAACAGTTTAGTTTTCTAGAAAAGTTGCACTTGTATCCCATGAGCCAGGATCTGTCCTGGATTCAAATTAAACCGAAACCTCCATGGACAATATATGTATTCAAACATTTGAATTTCTCTTGATCCATGTCAAAAAATCAGTTTCCCAAGCTTTTTTAAAGAGTTACAAATATATTGGCTACCTTAATCCATTTTTGAAAACATACTGAAATACACAATCTTGTACAGGACACTTAAGATCTCCTAAATTAGGATAATGCTTACTGAGCTGGCAGGGAGCCCACAAAGATCAGTTGTTTTCTTTAAATTGAAACTTTGAGGTTTCAATCACAAAGTAAATGGAAGGTGTATATAATGTGTTTTGAAAGAACATGAAAGGACTTAGCATCTGATTATTTCTATTGGAGATGCTACATATGTAAACAATGTATTTAACTTCCTTAAATTGCGTGAGGGAAATACTTGGAAAGGAAACCAAACAAATCCCTTCCAGGATGTTAGTGCTTTTTAAATTTAGCTCATATTTCTTTTCAGTGAACATGTAGTTCTAGAGATGGTTGATTGGAATATATAAAATGTTTGAAACACTCTTCCCACTGAAAAACAATAAATAAATACAGGATTTTTTTTACTGTGTTATACAATTAAATAGTACTGGATTATATAATGAAGCTGTATATTGCTCCATCCAGAAATATGTGAAATTAAAGAATATTTGATTTTTTTGATTCCTTTTTCATAAAAATATCCAAAATTAATGAACCTGAAAGTTCAATATTTTAAAATTATATTACCTTACATTTACATTGTATTACAAGAAATTTTAGTGTATTAGTAAACAGTCTTAGTAAGACAGAAGACAGAATAACTGTACAGCAAATAAGTAGAAAATAGAGTATTACCTATTACACCAGCTTCTGGCACAGTAACTGCTGACATTCTCTTATTATTTAGAATTTTCTCTCATCTCTCTTAGCTGCCCATGACTACAAGTAGAACATCTGCAGCCTCTGACACTGCAACCATGAAGTTATATTGTGTACTGAAAAAGTAGATGCACCTCAAGCTGGTCAAAGCTGCGACAAGTTGAATTCCAATAAGATTCCAGGAAGAATTATTTCATTGGTTTGGTTGATGGAGCATTCAGTTTTCTTGCTTTGATATTACTTCAGAAATTCTTTTCTCTGGAGAAAGAAGTTAGATCTGAAATAAGGGCACTTTTTCACTAAACCTCTTCTGGAAAACTTGAATGAATAAAATATTGAAAGGTATTTACCAGGAAAGTAAAGACTTTAATTAGCCCTAAGTAATTAAATTATTAAGTTTGAATCCAAATTTTACTTGTTTATTGCTATTCAAATTAATTTAGATTTAATTTGTTTACTGCCGTTCAAATGTCATTCTAGAAAATGAGTCATGGACATCTGAGCTAATAGTACAGAAAAAGTAGCAGAATACTAGAAATAAATAAAATTTTTGTTTTCTAAAATAAGAAGAAAAAAAAAATCTGGATCTCTGGAAACCTGTTATAGGTCACCCTACATAAAAAAAACCCCACTCTGAACTCAGAATTTGCTGAATGCCAATTATAACACTTTCAAATACAAGTAAGGCAAATGCTTAATCCCCATGTTCCACTATCAGAGAATCCAGAAGGCATTTCCTTTCCTAACCAAGGGATTTCTGGGTTTTAGGATAGATGAATGAGCAGGTTCAGAAATGTGCCTAAGCCCTGATGGGACAGGAAGGCTTTTGCAGCATTGAATTTTATCCTTTATTATTAAATTAACATCAGTTTGGAGCTTAAAAAGAAAAGCCAGTTGCCAGAAAAAATAAATAATGTGCATGTTAATGTTACTACCTGACCTGGAAAATATTTCCATATTCTGCAGTGGTCTGTCATTTTTAATTTGAAGTCATAAGGAAATAAAATTAGGCTGGATTTCTCATTAATAATAGAACATTTGAAATGAGTAAAAATTAGGCCACCTTCAAGATGCTATAATACAGCATGCTTAATTTGAAAATTTAGTTATTTCTCTCCACAAAAAGGTAGAGACAGAAAGAGACCCAAGAGTGACATAACACTTTCATTTGAGTTAAACTGATTCCAAATATTCAGGAAATGGTTGGACTCTGAGAAAGCACCTTTTGTATTAATGCTCTTAAACTTATATAATACATTTTGTTTGCACTTCTGTATCACCTTCATCCCATCTTTAACACCAACACCCAGAACCATCACAGAAAGTAGGAATGGAGTGGAGACTCAGAACTATAACTGGAGGACTAGTGCTCCCTAAAGAAATTTCATGGAAAGGAAGGGAGGCACAAACTGGGAGAGACAAAAGGCAGTTAAGAGGACTTGATTTCCTCAATGGTTTACAGCTCCATTTCGCAAGAGACTCATCCTGGTCTAATTTCTACACTGGGTTTATTCTTTCTCACTGGACTTGTGTTGCTCAAAAAGGTCAGTGTGCAAAATTTCTCTGCAAAGCAGAAAATTTTCCCAAAGTGTTCTGTAAGAATGGAGTCACTGCTACAACCAAAAAATGATGCAGTGAGTTTTTGTCAGATTGTCTGTGCATGGTCAATGTTTTTGAATAATGAATTAAACTGGAGAGAATCTGATGAGCAAAAATAAGTGCAACACATGAAATTCTGTAACAGTATGAATTCAGGGCAAAAACTAATAGTCATCTGCAGCTCTCAAAGTCTGAACACCAAGTTGCGTAGTTGACATGCTACTGTTTCTAAAGAGGCACAATGGGATGTCTGCAACTACCTATGGGAATTATACAGAATAATTTTTGCACATTTAGTTCTTCTCTTGCAAATGAACTGTTCCCTGCTCTGCTTATTGCCTCCAAATATTGAAAACCAGCTTTTGCTGTTGTATATCTTTTTCTTGTCATCCTCTCCATTCAATATTGATGAACATGAGTAAATTATGATGCCCTCCAAAACTTGCAATTTTTTTTGTGTAATATTTTTATTTCTACCAGTTGCACTCCTGTCCTCCCTGAAACACATTTCCTGTTATTCTACATCCATAAAAATTTAAGATGCCTGATGGAACTAGAGTTTTTTATGTGAGATTAGGTTTTTATGTTTAACAGTTATGACTTAACAGCAACTGTCATGCACATATATTGGTTTTGATTATCTAAGAAAACTTCACATCTGTCACCTATAAAAGGAAAGTATTTTTCTCCTCTTCTGAAACAAAATTGGAAAAAAAAATTCAAGCTGGATTTCAACCTCCTTACTTAACCATATTGAAGGAAGACCAGATCTAAAAGGAAAAATGCAGAGATAATTGTGATGTAATATGTTTGAATTTGAAATAAAGCCTGAAATTCCTTCCCCCACTGCTGTAATTTAACCTTCAGTCTGGATTCAATCTGCTTTTTAAGAGACTTATCTAAAAGGGTAATGTTTAAGACAAAGTTTTGTAGAGTTCTACTAAAACATTCCTGTTTTTAATTTCTGAAGACATTGGGGATAACAGTAAGATTTTTAAGAGTTCACAAGTAACTTCATTTTCTACAGAAAAGAGGCTTATGTGTGTATATGCATGAAGCCTCTTATCAGCTTTTAGAGTCTCTGTCCCATCTCAATCATAATAAATGGAAGAGTGCAGGACTTTGTTCCTATGAATCATAAAAACAGAATCTTGGATAAAGCAGAAAAACTGTATTAGGATGGTTATAGTGTGCAACCCTTACATTTCACAGCGAGAATCTGACCCAGGAACTTACACTCAATATACAAATCAATAGGAAAGTGAGCTTAGTTGCTTCTGCTCCTCAGAGCATCATATCTATGGTACTTCACTGTGCAATAATCATTCTGAGAGAGAGAACTTTGACTTTTGTGCTCATTAGCAATGATGGCATTCACTTCAGT
Source organism: Cettia cetti (assembly GCA_013401135.1). Lineage (NCBI taxonomy): Eukaryota > Metazoa > Chordata > Aves > Passeriformes > Sylviidae > Cettia > Cettia cetti. The sequence continues at coordinate 16,359 of VZUI01045009.1, forward strand.
CAAGGAGTCCACAAACCACATTACAGCCTTTCCTTTCTTGACAAAAACCTGAGAGGGCTCATACAAAGCATCTTCCACCCTGATTAAAGTTACAGCATTCTTTTTTTCCCATTCTTCTCATATTCTCAAAATTCGAATTTCTCCAAACAAGACAAATTAAGAAAGGAAAAAGAAATAAGAGACATAAATAAATAAATAAATAAATAAATAAATAATAAATATGCTATGAAACAAAACCTAGGAAAAGACATTGAACAAAAGACAGGACTGATTTTTTAATCTACAAAGGAAAAGCAGTTAAAACCATGTGATTCATAAAACACACAAATGACCAGCCTTTTTTGACTCCATCATCTCTTTCCATAATTTTATGAAAAGATAGGATTATTTTGCCTTTAAGCTGCCAGTATTTTCTAGATATTACATAAATCTTTCACTTTTTAATGTGGCTTCTCCCTTTCTCCACCAACAGGCTTGGAACCTAATTTAATTCTTTATAAACATTTTCCATTGCTGTTTTGTGGATAAAAGACTAAAACTAGCATATTGCCCTCTTGGGGTCTCTGCTTGCCCAAGATCAGTGTGATTGTTGCCCTTTGTCCTTCGGAAAGCCCCGAGCCGCCCGCAGAAAAGACGATGAGTTTCTAGATGTTCTTTTTCAAGGTTTTTTCTCCTTGTTTATTCTATTTTATCTCTTTCCTTTTCTCTGTGGTCAGCCAAGGTCTGGACAGCACGGGCAAC
>VZUI01045010.1:0-137089 GCA_013401135.1 Cettia cetti
CCCCCCTGATTGGTTAGTTTTGGATCCTTTCCCCGATTGGTGAGTTTTTCAATCCTCTTCCCTATTGGTTGTTGTATTGAACCCCACCCCCCTTTTGACCCTATATAACCCCGGCTGTTTGGCGCCTCGGGGTCTTTGGAGTCGTCAGTTCCAGGGAATAAAGAGGACTTCTGGAGACCATTCTGCCTCCTGTATTTCTCTTGCGCCTCCTGGATAGGATTCGCCAGAAGACACTGCAGTAGCAGTGAGAGCCTAAAAGAGCTGACAGGCCTGGTTGCTTAGGCAACCATTCACAACTGAGCTGATCACTGAGCGGAAATGCCTGTGCTCCTGAGGTAAAGCCGTCCTCAAGGCGACTCCCAGGAAGGTTGCGGCACCCAGAACATCCCTGCCTGGGACTGGGCTGGTCGGCAACAAGTCTGGACAGGGTTTTCACCTGGTCTAGTAGAAAGTGTACCAACACATTGCACTGGTGTCCAACTGGATGATCTTTAAAGGTGCCTTCCAAAACAAACCATTCTATGAATTTTAAAGTTATGCATCAGACAAAGATTTCCAGATGATTAAAGTGGACCAGAGCTCAAGGCAATGCTGGCCTGTCTTCTTCAGAAGCTGACAGGTGTGGTACAATGTCCTTTAGAAAAACACACAGCAGTTGGTAATACAAAATCACAAAATTTAGGGTCAGAAAGTGCCATTTCCATCTGCCCTGTACATTAGAGCATAGAATAACAAGGTTCATCTCCCTGAATACATCTGACACTAAGACACTAAATATGGAAAGCAGTTTTCAGTTTTAATCATGGGATGATTCTTACACAAATTAGTGTTTGTTGAAGTATTTTTAAAAGGCAAAGCCCCTATAAACTCAGTTTATTTCTATTTCACACCGCACTCATATATGGAATATACAAAAAGGCTACTTGAAGATACATAAAAAAACCCCAAGAAAACTAAGAAAAGAAGAGGAAACTTAAAAGAAGAGCTACAATACTGGAAAAATTAAAAATATTCTAGAGGAGTAAGCGTGAAAATGAAAGTGGGAAAACACAGAAGCAGAAGTCAAGGGGGAATATTAATTATAGATATAGAGATTACATAGTAATAGTTCTATATGGTTATGTATATATTAATAGTTCCAGGGAACTCTTACCAGAACTGCACTACTCGACAAGTGCTTTCAGTCTTCTTGCTACATGTCTCTCCTGTCAAGAACCTCTTTTGATCAAAATACTGAAATTAGACATCTCTCTCTGTTATTTCTGCTATGTTCCTTGTCTACATTACCACAGCCACAGCAACTCTAAATTACTGCCCAGGTACAAGGCTGAAGATTTCAAATATTTGTTGAGTGGACACTGCTCAGTTTGCTGTTTTTCTACAGATGAAGAGAATTCCAGGGAGTTTTTATTTTTACTGTGCTTCTTGCCTGAAGTCAATCATATTTAAATGCAACTTTTCTCACACAAATAACAATGGCACTATTTTCTGTATTACATTTTATTTTCCTGATTTAATTGAATTAAATTTGTCATTGAAAATTTCTGGACTAAGTCATAATAACGTTCTCAGTATCACAATCACGACAATCATGGGAAAACTTATGACAAAATCAAGGAGAAATTTACAGTAGCATAGTACCTTTAAAAAACTATATGTTGAATCAATTGAAAGGAATAGAATAACACCAAATAGCTTTTAGTTATTCATTTTAGATGGGTTTTTTTTGTTAACTTAATTTTGACAGATGTCTTTTTTAAAAAATGAAAGCTTCCTCACATGTTTAGCTGTGTTGACAGTGAGTTTTCTTAGCATATTCCATATTCACTCAGCAATCTTTCAGATATGCCATATGGGAAGCTCAGCCATGCTGTTCTGAGTTGTAAACCAGGTCGTAAAATCAAGGCTATTGTAAAGCAAAGAAGCCATGAAGGCAGAATTTTTTTCAAAGTCATCAGACAACTTCTCAGTCCTTTTCTGGGCCTCAGATAAAGATCTGGTGTCCTAAGTGTTTCCTTCAGTCACTGCAATTTTCCAGAGCCATTTGAAAACAAAGAAACTACATCCCAAACTAAATGAAAGAGTACAAAGCTCAAAGCTGGAAGCCAAGCTTCTGGCATAGGTGGAAGTAGGTACCAAGGTCATATCTGATTCCTGGACTAACACAAGCAGAAGTCACAACTTTGGGAGAATTCCAATAAATCTGAAAAACTAAGGGCAGAGGAGGCCAAGTTCAACCAAACAAGTGAAAAGCAGACAAATGGGGTCAAAGAGAAGGAACAGAATACTGAAAGTATTTTTAGTCTGTTTCATGAACCTATGCTCTTCTTGTGAAGAGTTGGCCTATATTGGACAAAACAAACAAAAATTAAAAATCCCAAACACACATGCCCATTACTATACAGACTTGTATTTGCCATCACAGATACTGCAAATTGGAAGATACCAATACACACACAGAATGTAATTTTCCTTCTAACTTTACAGAGAGAATCCCAACCTAAAAATGTTAAGGTTCATTCTAAATCCTCATGAGATTACAAACATATTCATGGAGACTACACACTTAAGAAACAGATTGGGATGGAGGGAAAAAACGGAAAATAGCTTAAGCAGGTAAAGATGTCATTGGGTTCTGTCACTTTAAAGAATAATACAAAATCATAGAATGAATTTCAGCCTTATCACCTTTCAGACTTTTGACAAAAAGGTTTTTTGATGAGTTAGGAAATTATGTACCCGATCAACTGCATTCTTCAGAAAACAGAAACACTGCTAATATGCAGATCCAATGCTTGCGACAGAGCACAAGAAAAGTTTGGAAGTGTTATGCGATTCTTATTGTTCTGCTTCCTCTACAATTTCAAAGCCAGTTAATACAATTAGGCTCCCACGTACCCTTAAATTAAATGTGTAAATGAGACAGACTTCTTTCTCGATTTTAGGTGTATACACTACGGTTGACTTGGAAGCATTACCCATAAATGACTGCTAGGTGTGACTCTCATCCCTTACACATCCTCAACACCACTAAATCATACTAACATAAAGATGGCACATAGAGCCTTTATTGGGGCACTCTCAACAGCTGCAGGAGCACTTACTTGACAGCTGTGAGAGACACCAAGAATAATTTTTAAGATATAGTAGATCATCTCTCACATCCCACTCCAGTGACAGTGGGATGGCTGGCAGTGTCATTGGCCACATCCCTACATCTCCAGTGGCCTCCAAGCATTTACTGCTCATAATCCTGTCTCCACCCTGAACCTTTCTATCTTCTTACAAAAGAAATTCCCTTCCCACAATTTCAGTGGGAATGCTGCAGATCTGCCAGTAAGTACATGGCAATTTTTTTTTTCCATAAACCTGCCATCATGATGTATTTCCACTCTCCTAATTAAAAAGCAGTTTTCAAGGTAACAACTGTTTTTGTTGAGAATGTGGGAATGCAATGGTGCTTTTTTGGATGATGTCTTTGCATATGTAACGGAGACTAGCTGAATAATAATAAGACTGATTCAACTACATTCACCAATATGAAGCCATTTTGTGGTTTGTTTGTTTTTTTCACAGTAGAACATTCAAAACCTCCTAAATCAAAACTACAATAAAGATCTTACATATATATAAAGAAACTTGATTTTTATATAAGCCACTGGAGAGGAATTGATTTTCTTGAAAGAGCTCAAATATTTATTAGGATTTTACAGACTGTTAAAAATCACATAAATCAAGAGATTAGGATGTTTTTAATTTATTTCTGAAGTCAATTTTTTGAAGTATGAAGGAACAAAAATTGAACATAATTTAAGCTTCTAGTCTTAGTATCAAACTCAGGCTGAGTCATAAAAATCACTGAGGACAGTTGTGATGATATAAAATTTACTGCTGTTCACTGAGAGTATTATGTTAAAAAATTGCCCCTTCCAAATATAAATTGTGGTATCCAAACTACCTGATGTGGTAGTTTCCCTTCTAGTAAGGGGACATAAGGTTCTACAAAACTCCTAGATACAGAAGATACAAAATTTTCTATGCTTATTTATGAAACATAGAAAACACATTCATTATCTGGTTTAATGGCAAACTTGCTTCTGGTCTGAAAGATGCATTAGTTGCCAGAAAAAAAAAGTTTAAGAAGTTAAACTAATTTGAAGAAGGTAAGAGTATGTATTGAAATTCTGTTAAATACCCTTCTGCTCTATGTATTAATGCAAGTGTACACTAGAAACAAACTCTGAAACACTTCAGGACTGTCTTGTTTAATGGTCTACAGAAGATTCACAGAAATCACTTTATTGTAACTTAAATTCCTTTGCTTGTATCATGTTCTCTGATCAGAATTTTACATTGTGCCCCCAATCACAAAAAGGAGGCAAAGAGATGATAGTAAAGGTCAGAGGGAAAGAATAAAACCAGAACTCCTTACAGACACATGAGATGTGACCACACTGCACTCACAATAGCTACAGTGTTTTGTACAGAGCAAGGGAGCTTAAAAAAACCCCTACTTAGTTACAGATAACTTGCAATGTCATTAAGGTGCACTGGATAGGCTGTGAAGCTTGGTCCAACCCTGAGCAAATTAACCCATGTTATGCTGCATTTTAATACCAATTCTCAAGCTAGAGGCAGTTTACAGATGGCACAATTGTCTTTTGAAGAAATAGTCTCAACAATTTAAGTAAAATATCAGAGCTGCCAAGAAAGACTAAGGGAATTAGGCTTTGTCTCAATTTTCCTATCATGTACAGATATCTTTAAAAAAAACCCCAAGCTTTTTATTTTTAATTGTCCACAAGAACAATGTTATCAATCTTTAAAAGCCACTATTTTTCTTAATGAAAGAGCTTCTAATTAAAGCAGAACAGAATGAAGAAGAAAACACTGTAGTCCAAAGTAAAATCTGCTGTATTGTGACTCAGGAGCTACTCCAATCATTTTCAATTGTTTACCAAGTGAATTTCAAAAATCAGTTTAATATTAGTTGGGCTAAATTTCCTCAGGTGTAATAACATAAATCCTTCTAAAGGGCTTTAAGAACTGCTAAGGAAAACAGCACTGTGGGAAAGAAAAGTATTATCGGCGACTTTTAGGATGTTTGTCAGACTTCATCATAAACCCTGAATTTTTCAGAAGTCCTTTAAAAATGCTTATCTGTGGTTTTATACTTCTCTAATGTTTGTAGGAATCTTTTTTTAATATAAAAGGAACTGAATGTATGTGAAAACAAATTTAACTACAGAGTGAACGTAGCATCATTACATATATAGTAAATTGAAAAATTGGGGAATGCTTTGCAAAGCCCACTGACTATAATAATGATGTGTTACTTCTAGGCACACATGCTTCAAAAGAAAATGGTTATGGCTTAACTCCAACAGAATGAATTTAAAATATTCAAAAGATTTGAATGATTAAATATTATTTGGCAAAACATGATTTTTCACAGAGTATGAAAAAATGAATTTAAATCAGAGGCAGATGGTACCCAGTATTCTCACTGAGAGGACAGACAATTTAGTATATTTTTCTGTTTAAAACAATCAGGGTCTCTAGGGTGTTCAAAAGTCATTTTATATTGGAAGGGGAGCTAGAAATATGGTGTTCACTTAAAACATTTATTTACTGTGCAACTGTACAAGGAAAAGTAAGGAGAAAAATGGCACCAGGAGTCTGCAATGTTGTCATGAATGCCAGGTTCAATTAAATACCTTGCCTTTTGATGATCTTTCTCACAGCAACCCATCTAGCTTTTAGACTTCTATTCATTACCATTTTTAAAAAAATAAAAACTCCATTCATATTCTTTAATGCTGGGAAGAAAATCTTCCCAGAAATCCCCAAATAACCTCTGCAATATGACCTTATTTCAGAAGCTGTGGCTGGCTCAATAACTATGACAGAGATGACCACTAACCATAGAGTTCTCTAAAAAACAAAGCAACCTTTTTTGAGAAGAGACATTTTCAAGAAACAATCTATGTAACTAGGCAGTCATTGAGTTTACTGCCTCGAACCTGCTAGGTCATCTGAGTAACCTACAGAATTTAATTCCATATGGAAAGTAACATTCCTTGAGATTTTACACCCACCTCTGTTATGAGAGCTAACCTTAGAAACATGAGATTTGAGACTCTATCCATTCAGCTATGAAACTTCCATTTAAAACACTGTTCCTAATCTTCCCACTACACAGCTCCAGCCTCCAAAACATGGTATCAACCCTGTGTCATGAAGCCTTTCCTCACTGCTCCAAGCTATGACCCCAAACCATATCATCTGCCTCCTCCTCTCCTACACATTTCATCTTTCCAGAAACTGACTCAACTCTTATGCTCTCTTACACTTCTTATCTAATTTCTCTACCAAGGAAAGGACACTGACAAGCAACACTGCACAGCTGTGGAAAACATTTTACCTAACTCTGAATATAATGCAATGCAAAAATAGAAGCCCAGGTGCAAGTTACAGCTTTCTATGTAAATATAATTTTTGTCTTTTTAGTGTGCTCTTTCAGGACTAACAGGTTCTCACATATTTCTACAGGTTGATTGTTTCTATTTCCTGGATTGTTGGGTTATCACATGTCCATTGTACAACACAGAAATATTGTGAAATGGAGACAATACTGACTCTGTAAGATGGTAGAAGAAATAATTAATAAAAATACATGTTTAAACCCCAGATATTTTTCCACTTTTACCACTATCGTCAATGTTAAAGATTATTCAACTCTCTTCCAAGCTGTTTCTTTACTAAATAACACCCATTTGCCATTGGATTGAGGGGAAAAAAAGACATTTATATTACCAGAGAATTATTGGTTTTTTTATTCCAGGTCTCTCTCTTCTGGGTCCTCTAGACCCATTTCTTCTTACTCCAATAGTTGCTAAAACTTCACAGAGAAGATGCTTGTGTTGTACCAAAACATCATTTGTATTAACTCCATCCATTCATTTCAGTTCCAAGAGCAGACTGAGACTCTTGTGGAGCAATACCATCACTAAAGACTGCACACACCCAGGATGGGGTCACTGCATCTAGTCCTTCCTAAGAACAGGCAGTGGTGCTGAGAACACTGGTCTGAAGAGTTCAGAGACCATCCACAGACATGCCATGAACTACAGGTCCCCAGGCAGCTCCTCAGGACCATTTAAGACATATACCATGCAAAAAACCCCAGAGCTTGCACTGCAGTAAGTTGGCAGGAGAGATCAAGAATACTTTAGATGTCCTTGGGTCTTTTATGCCCACGGAATACTTTATGTGAAAATACCCAGAGGAACCTCTGCCATACCTAACAGCCATGAAGCTGTTCCTGATTAAGCCACATGGTGTGAGCATCTGCCACTTTTCAGTAAAATATTCATTTCCAGAGTGTCACATTTCTCACAGATTGCAAGAATGACTAAAAAATAATAATTTTGTGATCATTCTGCTTCTGAGAAAACATGAAATGGTGAAAAACTGACATTATCTTTGGCATTTGCAAAGCCTCCTGAAGTGAATGAATGTATGGCACTGCCTCAGCACACATTTAAGAACTCTATTTCTTATCAGGAACATTTACTCAAGGAGTTTGTTGAAAGGAGGGGGTTGGCCTCTTCTCCCAGGAACCCAGAGACAGGACAAGAGGAAATGGCCTCAAGCTGTGCCAGGGGAGATTAGACATCAGTAAGAATTTTTCCACTGAAAGGGTGAAAGACTGGAACAGGCTCCCCAGGAAGCTGGTGGAGTGACCATCCCTGGAGGTGCTCAAGAAATGGCTGGATGTGGCACTTAGTACTACAGTTTATTTGGCATGGTGGTGTCCGATCAAAGGCTGGGCTTGATGATATTGGAGGTCTTTTCCACACTTAATGATTCTATGACTGTGAAGACACAAATGTCTTTAGAAAGCAAACTGTGTAATGAAACTTATCAGAACTAGAATGCATGTTTGTAAATGGTTTAAATGCAGTTTATTCAGGTTTAAAATACTGAAAACTAAATAAAGTCATACATCCAATTTTGTTTGTTATTTACATTTGAGTACAGGCCTTTTTTTTCATGTGGTCTGAAAGTGGTTAGTCAATGTTTTCCCCTGCAGGAAGTGAGTTCATATTGAAATCACAAGTATAAAACAGATTTGTCCAGTCTGCATACAGAAGTGGCTAATAACATGGTAAAAACCTGAGACCAATAATTTTACTGTCAATTCTATACTGTGGCAATTACTCCTTAAATAGGCTGGACACTTCTTATGTTAATTAATAGTATTTTTAAAAAAATGTGGAAAACCATTCTTTTTTTTCAAGAAAAAAACACCCTTATTTTGACTTTTTTTTTTTTTTTTCAAACAAAAGGACCAGGTTTATATCTAATTATGCATATGGATAACTTCACTCATTCCAACTGACCAGTTAATTCCGGCTTACATCTGTGTGAGCAAAGCCAAGCGGGTATAGAACTGGTACATGGATTGCCATCTCTCTAGAGACTGTTTTCTCCTGATACTAAAATAGCTACAAGGCTGGATTTTCATTTTAGCTGTAGGTCTTACAGAAGACACACCACTCCCACCACCCCCACAAAGAAGGGACATTTTATACAAGCAAAAAGCAAAATCATCACATACATTAGCAAAAGGGCAGCTTTCAAATTACAAATTAACTCTCTACACAGTTGTTTAGTACCAGAGACAGGTTGAACAGTGCCATGGCTTTTTAATACTCACACCCAGCCTGGCTATGTACAAAAACCCTTATAGGCAGCCCCTGTCATTAGTGTTTTATTGTTTACGACACTGTAAAATATAAAAATGTAAAATTTGAAGTCTTTGTAAAACATTCTCCAATTTTTCAATTTACTATACATATGATAGTATATGATATACATATACATATGATGCTACATATACTGTTACACTACAGATCATTGTGATGGAAGATGAGGAAGGAAAAACCCCTCAAATCCATTATGTCTCCCTTCAGGTACCAGAACTCTAAAATAAAGAAGTGAGCTAAAAGCATATGAGTTATCCAAATGTGCAGGAAAGTTATGCTCCATTAATTTATGCTAAAATCTCATTTAATTTTCTTCACCACTAAAAGGAGTAATAAAAGGAATAAATATTTATTTTTTTTCCTTTCACTGCATATAAGCATGTTCTTAAAATACCATCTTACTGTCTCAAGACAAGAAACGTTAGCAAAAGAATGTCACCTTTTATCATTGTATGAACTCAACCCCCACAAATATTTTTAAAATATAATTACCATTTTTGATATTACAGCATTTGATCCAAGAGTATTTCATCTAGCTAATACTTTTAAGAAACATATCATTTTTTATCTTCCACATATTTCAACTTAATTGACTGGTTAAATCTTGCTGTGTATTAAAGAAAGGTACTGAAATTTTCAATTTGCAGTAGACCAAATTAGACTGATAAATTTTCTTGAAGTACTGGGCCTACCACTCTCTTTCTATTGAATCAAAGGGAAGGAGCAGTTGAGTGCTATTTTACCTAACAAGAGCTCAAGAGTGAAAACCACCAACTGGACTTCTGAAAATAACCTGCCCAGGCACCCTGCTTCACAGAGCTACCTATCTTTTGGGTAATTGATCAGTGTACAGAGAATGTGAAGCTCTAACAAGAGTTTGGTATTTTCTGCACATCTCTATGCTACATGTTTTATGTGTGTCTCTCAACAAGACAGGCCACTTGTCACTGCTTCAGTTTTTTCTCTGATAAATCTCCCTTTAAGAACAGTGGCCAATGGAGGTTCGTGTCCTCAAATATGCATTCTTAGTTCTCTGATTTCACCCAATGAATCAGCTCCAGCTTCATATTTCTTAGGAGAACCCTCTACACAAAATACCACAGATTTTGTCTAGTCCAGGGGAGGTTATGCACCTTCCACTTAGTAAAGTGTGACGGACAATGCTTTCCTTACAGCTCCTGAGACTGGGAGCTCTGCACAGCCCTAACTACATTTAGATTAGAAGTGAGGAAGAAAGCACCAGCCACATCCCAGTCTTGGTATTTTACTGGCTGCTCAGGCAACCAGCTCCACTGTGAGGAAAGAAAACATGGAAAAAGTAATCTCACTGAATGGAAACAAACTTAATTCAGAATTGGTATCCAGTTTATAAAGTAGTGTGGTGTTACATAAGACCAGAAAAACAGTCTAGATTTGATGTGTATTTTACATCAACAAAATTGTGGAAGAACTGATAATAACAACTTATATTATTTCCAAACCACATTGACTCATCAAATGCACTGAAACACTAAGAAAGCTGAATTTTAAACTTTTCAGAAAAAAATAGTCACTGATATTCAGCAACATCTTCATAACAAATAAAGCATTAAAATATTTGTAACTAATTTCTGTGATATCTATGTAAGGTTTATGGAAGCCATTCTATTATTAAAATGTCACAGGAAGTTATATATCAGTAGGTAATAATAGATAAGCTCTTTTGAGTTGCATTACCCATATGATGTACTAAACAAAAGCATGGCTTTATAAAACCACTGCAATCTAAACATTAGTCCTACTGAAATAAATTAAGGAGGTCATAGCACAGTCCTGGTACCAGCTTTCATTTTGCTGATATGGTTTGGGTGATCTCTCACAAAAAAAAAACCAAAAAACCCCCAGTAATCTATGCTTGAACTTTAAAAATATGAACTAGTAATGGAATAAAGAATATTAACTATACCATTAATATCACCTCCCCTCCCAATATTTTAGAAGAAATATTTGCAACAAAGCCAACTCTAATTCAAGCAGACACTCTATAGCTGCATTTTGCAGAGTTTAGTCTTCATAGATACTCTGAATTTCATTTGAGAAAATGAATATCATTTGACGCAAAAAGAAATATAGTCAGGGTATGTTAAGCCATAAGGACAATACAAGCAACTGAAGAGCTGACAAAGTTACAGAGCCAAGAGCTCAACATTTAGCATATTGAATTACATTACAAAAATAGTAGATGCATGGTCATTCCTTGTATTTTAGAAAGGGGGAAGGGATCCCTCTAAAGACAGAGGATCAGTGATAAAGATGTTAGGGCCACAGTTATTAATTCCAGGCAACTGTGTCTTTTAGAATAAGTAATTTTCCAAGCATCAAACACATAAGAAAAAGCTAAACCATAGCAATGAAGAAAATATTGAAGAAGATACTGCAGCTCCTCACAGTTCTTTTCATATCTCAGTTTAAATGTAAAATGCTAAGAGTTGGCATTTAACCCAGTTTCTCAGCCACATGCTAAACATGCATACTTGGTTTTTTTATGCATGATTTCTGCTAATAAGAAATCTAATAATAATATGTCACCTACAATAGTGCTGCATTTCGTATTTTATACTTAATGCAGACATGAGCTTATGTCTCTTTTAAGAGAAAACAAGTACTGGTCTACTGCTGTTATCAGTTATCACAGATGACACATATTCCTCTACTGTTGGATATAAGCCTAGCGTGTTCTCTTTATTTGATAAAAATATTCAAGAATTCAGGATTCATACTTCAGCTCTTAAGAGAAATTTAAATTAATACTTCTGTATTATGTTTTATTTTAAAATATGGTTGTTCGACAAATCACATCTTTGGCTACTTTATAAACTGAACTAGATGGATCTCTCAGTTTTTCAGGTTTTCTACTAGTATTTTGCTGCCAGCCTCAAAAGAAAACAAAACCACAACAATTGTCATTAAACAGCACCTTCATTTCTCAATATCACAAACTGAAAGACTTGTTTGCCTTCACAATGCTATACTATGTATACTGTGTATACACAGAAATGTATGCGATAATTCTCTTTGCATAATAATAATTCTCCTTGCACAGAAATAAATTAATAACTAGAAGCACAATCAGTCCCACAACTGCTTTAATCCAAACATCATGAAACACAATGTAACTACCCCTAACAGGCAGCTGCCTCTGAAGAACACAATGACAACTATTCAGCAGACTTATGAGCAACATCATATCTTTTCCTGCCACAGAAGTTAAACAATACACTTTCCTTACCTCACATTTTTAATAGAAAAAGATGTGACCTATATCAGATAAACTGTGACTAGCTTACGAATGATGCAGAGCAAGGAGAGAATTAATATCAGCCTTAACTGAAGATCTTTTGCTCTCTGTTTGTTTTTGTCTTGGGTTGCAATATGTCACCAAAATTCTATTTGCCATCTGTTGAAACCAGTTGGGGAGGAGTTTTTCCTTATCTCGTGTATAACCCATTCCTCATAACTCCGGGGGGAGGGGGCAGGTGCCTTCTGTTAATGGGCCAGCAGTTAAAATCACATTCTTTTTTTTCTTCCATGACACCTCCTCCCTCTGGGGGATATCTTCTGTTAATGGGCCATTAAGGCTCACCACATGACTGATAACATCACACCATCCCATTGTGAGATGCTCCACTGAGTGGGAGGAGCCAACCGTTCCTACCTGGATAAAATCTGAGAGCTAGAATACCAGGACAGCCTGCTTCCAGTGGATTCCAGAGGAGGACTGGACCCATCTCACACCACTGGACCCTTTCTACAGGATCATCTCTACTCCCACAGGATCACATCTGTCACTCCAGGAGGATTTATTTGGACTGCTTCCAACACCCTGAACAAGAGGGTGTCATACTCCAACTCTGTCAGGGTTTCTAGGACTTTTGTTTGTTTGCTTGTTCTTTTTGTACTATTACATTTATTTTTTTAATATTCCTAGTAAAGAACTGTTATTCCTATTCCAATATCTTTGCCTGAAAACTCGTAATTGCTAAATTATAATAATTTGGAGGGAGGTTTTCATTCTCCAAGGGGAGCTCCAGCTTTTTCTGGCAGATACCTGTCTTTCCAAACCAAGACAGTTTTTCATAAAACTTTGAATTTGTGTGTTGGAAACTCTAGGAAAACATGACTATGCAGAAGCATATAGAAGTATTTGCTTAACTTAGAAGGTTCTTTCTATCCATTGAGTTTATAGATATTTTTATTAAGGAAGTACTTAATTTTATTTTTTCAATATAAGTTATATTCAGCAAAGAATGTGCCATTTATTGTATGAATTAATCCTGATGATTATGCCAATAATGCCATATGAAATCAGTATGTTTCTGTTATTTAATCAAATCAGCATTACTTGCCTTGCTTGACTCAGTTTGCATTAAGCAATATTAAACATTGGATAACAAAATTATATGCAAAATTTGGGACAAAAAAGTCAAGTAGTGTAGACAGCAAAACAGGTTTATATGGTACATTTCAATATTATGGAATTCGAAGAAAGAATTTATATTAGACTGATATTATGAACTGACTCAAATATTTCAAACACAATGATAAATCCTTTGATTAAAAGTATTTTTTAGAAACCAACACTGCTTCAAAAGATCATAAGAAATCTTGCTTAAACTGAAAGAAATGCCTCCGTAGCTAAATTAGCACTGACAGCTGTTTCATAAGGGCATGATTTTTTACTGATATTTCCCTGAAGAAAGCTGAGTTTCATGATAACACAGCAAAACCAGGTCAAAACTTGGAAGATGAGAATATTCTGCTGCAAGTTTTTAATGCAGGGTGAGATTAAATTTCTACCTGCATTTTTTGTGTTAATTTAATCTTACCTGTAATAAATTATAGTACAAATGTCAGTGATTAGAGTACATTACAATTTTCTTTTTAAAGACACAAAAGGAGCTTCATGAACATAGCAACATTTTGAGTATCAATTTAAATTCCTTGGAGTGAATTTTTACCATCTGGGAAATGCTTCACACTTAACTTATTTTCAGTAACTCTTTGCAAAATACCAGGGCAGCACAGTTTTCACCAAACCTTTCTTTATCACAATTCTCCAATTCCAATATGCTATCTAATTATATAAAAATATGCAGAATCACACTTAAACCGTAATTGGGAAAAATTGCATCAGTTTTGCTTATTCAGGCTTTGAGCTTCAAACAGCTTTGGTAAATACTTCACTGGAAAGGTACATTTCTATTGATAAACAACCTTTCAAAAGAGTTTTCAGTGTTTACTGTGCAGCTCTGGGTCCAGAAAGAGGTTCAAAGTGACCAACAGATGGGATTGAAAGAGAATGCTCTATAAACTTCTATTTCCCAAACACTACACCATATACCATTAAATGACGCAAACACCTTTTAAACTTTGTAGAAGCATCTTCCATCCTATTACATGTCCCCATACAGGGTCTTCTAAAGAAGTATATTCTGTTTACTGTTCACAGAAATTCAGACACACAGAAGATAATGTCACATTAATTTCTACATGTTTAACATGCTTATTTGAAATTTCAAATTTTGTATCATCAACCAAATTCACTAATGTTTTATGTTTACAGAAGCTCCCATGATGGATCCTTAAAAGGCAATGTGTCCTCTCCACCACAGGACAGGAAGGGATTGTGGGATTTGCACTAGATCTGGGAAGGTTGTAAACAGAATGGTGGCAAAATTAATAGCTTCAGAGATCCAATTTAGGCACTGGAAACTCTAGAACTGTTTCTAGCATGATTCACAGATCCTATCCTAGTGATAACATACCCTGCATTCATTTTAGATGAAATCTCCTTATAAACCATACTAACACAAGCAGATACAATTTACTGAATGCCCCAGCAACAGAAATGGTGACACAGAACTTCATTGTGATGATCTTACAATATTTAAGGGTCTAGAGTTATGCAGAAAATTGGTAAGAAAATGTTCTGAAATCCAGATAGTAGTAATGGAACTATAGCTCTGATGGTCTGAACTAGGCATTTTGATTTTCTATGATTTTCTATTTATGTACTGCTCTGAATCTACACAGGGCCAGACTGTGTACTGCTCCTGATCTTCTGTGGATGTGTGAAAGCCTGCCACAAGACCTTACACCAGCTAGCAAGACAGCTGTCCAAAAACACCAGACAGAAATTGTCCCTGAACTCCGTGGTAAGGACTGAAGAGATAAACCAATCCTCTTTTCTTCATGTTACATCTTACACATCTGAGGAAAAGAGGCAAAGAGGTAACAGGTTCAAATTATTTTGCGTAAATTCGCATTGTTAAGTAAAAAATAATATAAACAGAACAATTTTTTCTAATATCTCCATGCTTTTCTAATAACTACTTATCCAATGGGATTGAAGTTAAATTTATCATTGTCATAACATACAGTGGACGACAGTCCCTCCTCTTTCTCTTATTTTTCAGAGCAGATTGTGCCCAGCTGAGACAGTTTCTTTGATGCATCTCCATCAGAAAAACTATTTGATTCTGTGCCACAGTTTAGCCCATAAAGTTGTCTGAATGCTAAATGTTCATCTTAGAATGTTAAATGTTCAACTTAAAATTAGGAATTACATATTATTCTATTATTAAAAATTATATTTTTCCTGAGCAGGGATTGACTTCACATCTGAGGAAGCCTCAGAGAATAACTTATTTTATCTATGGGCAGAAATAATTTTCCTTCTGGCATATACTTCAAAGAAATTTTTAGAATCTGAAACAGAAATAAGTAATGTACTGTGCTAAAATGCCTCAAATTGATTGCTAGCCTTAGAAAAACAGGAAGCATGCAGATTTAAATGCCTTTTTAGAGCACAGAATAATCCCAAGTTAAGTGTGCCAGTCCAATGCAAATCTGTTCTAAATCACTGTTCAGTTCTGTCCTGCACATGTTCTACTTTAGAATTATAGATTTAGTTCAGAATGATATCCCACTGGTTTTGAACTAATGTACTTGCCTCCAGTGTTTTTAGAAAGAAAAAGCTCTTCAGTACTAGTAATTTTTAATGTGTTGGAGTCTGAGTCTATATGAAATCTACTAAACGGAGTAAGAATATTTCCACTAATACCAATAAGCTTTGGATCAGGCCCATAAAGAGTTTTAACTGATAATCAGCATTTTAAACAAATTTTCTTACCAATTTGCATATATTGTCAATACCATTTATTCGATGACACCTTCTATTGATAACTATATAGGTATAGTTATATATACCTATAACTACAGGTAGATTGCAAAACATTTTATTTTGAAAAATACATTTGCACATATTGGTCTAAACAGTGACTTCAAAGCAAAATATAGCATATGTAACTATAGCATGTAATTAAAACTCCATTCTAAACAGTCTAATTTAATTTTCAGGTTATGAATTAATGAGTGATAGCATGCAGAACAGTTTGCTATATCCATAAAAAAACAGGTAGTTGAAAGAAGGATTTAAAAGTATAGATGAGAATTAGCAATCAAACTGCTGACTGTTTTCTTTTTCTCTTTTCTCTTCCAATTTTCTTTCCCAATTTTGACCTATCTAGTCAATTTTTCTTGTTCTCTTTCTCACAGTTTTGACAGTATTTCTAAGTCAGAATTCAAAATACCTCTAAATTTCCCATCAGACTTAGCATAATCATATTATAGACATTTACTTAAGAGAAAAACTGGACCTACTGCTATATCTTCAGTTTATTTTAATTTTAGTTCTCAAGGTTCCAGGGGATGAGGGGTATAAGGAATGCTAAGAATTACATTTCTTTTACAATAATTGTTTGCTTAGAAATGTTTTTCTTTTATTTTGCATCATCACTGTCCTTATCCTTGGGTTATGAGACTTAGGACTAAAGAAAACTGAAAGCTGTACAATACAGTTAACATATTTTTACTATTTTGCATATTTTTTCCTAATACTACTTAAATGACAGCATTTAGTAATCAATTCTTAAAGATTAATTTGCTTACAGATATGATACTAATTGTATAAGATCTGCTGTCTATGGTGCTGAGGCAGAATTTAATTATACACAGAGAGATGGGTGGGTTTTTTATTAGTTCAGCACTATTGTAACCCAGTATCAGTACCTGAATATGGGGTTTGGAAGTGTGAATGGCCTTATTGGTTGTGACGCAGAAGAATGAAACAGGAGGAGAGCACATATCCAGTAACTAACCTGGGTTTCCTAGTGTTAAGAGTGCATAGAGCTCCCATAAAAAGAAATAAAGCTCTCATAAGGAAAACACATCATGACATCTAATTATAATGAGAAGTTAAAAACTTATTCAAGGCATAATAATCTATGATCATTTAAATCCCAATAGGCGAAGAAAGGCAACAACTATATGACACTTTCTAAAGTAATTGTGCTGATTATTTATGTAGCTGATGTAAGTATTTAGGGCAACTCAATATCATCCTTGGAGTAATAAGAGGCAGAATAGTTTAAACCAAAATATGACATTACTAAACTCTAAGAGTGTAATTTAGAAATCTAAAATATTGAAGTGTGCATTAAGAGTGTTTACTTCATCAAGATTCCAGGTAAACACCATCAGGAGATATTCTTGTTTCGATGTTGTGTGTACCTCATTTTGTGATAGTGATTTGCTTTCACTGACTGAGAAAAAATGTTTCCCCATGACTACTGTTGCTATAGGTGATGTTTCAATTGCTGCTTTACTGTGGAAAAATGTTCTTGAGAGAAGGAATAGATCAGTTCAGAATTTTCTGAAATACTAAAAAAATCACGTGTGATTATTTCCTGAAATAATCATTAAGACATGTTATGACACTTGATTAGAATTTGAAATAGGTCTGTTCCAAAATTTTTCTACAAAATTAAATGAGGCACTTAGTACCTCAGTACTGCTCACCTTATCTTTAATTGAGATTAGTGTTATTTCCATTTTCCCATCATTTTCAACATGTGATAAAAGGCAAATCAATCCTCTCAAAATACCTTATCAAGGTTTTACTCTTAGCATTCCTACATGGATGGCAACCAACAGTGCTCCATTTCTATTTCATTGTGAAGCAGATAAATTCAGCATTTGCCATAGAATAAAAGCATGAAGATACAACAGATGAGGGCTGGCTGCTTGTTATACCACCCAAGAGCAGATGCCTAAATTCTCTTAGAAACTCTTCAGTGATACACTGTCCAAGGAGGACTTCCCCCGACAACATGTAGACACCCCATGTAGGCAGATATGGGCTGTCAGTTCCACTGGCTTGGCATTACATCATTAAGGGGTTATTTTGCCTATACTAGAGTATGGTAAACTCAGAAGAGGAGTACATCACTCACAAAGGAAATGAAAATATAGACAGACCATATATCATTTTACAATATTAAAAACAAAATGGTGATGAATATTTATTATTCTGTGGTCATGATATAAAACTACCTCCTAAGTCACAAAAAACATGGGGGAGAATAGTTCATGCAGTACATGCTGCTGCATGAAAAATGCCTGGTAATACAGGGAAAAACAGCCTTCCCTATTCTCTGAACCTGGATTTTCAGCATTGTGTTCCTTATTTTATGTTGTTACTCAATTTTTTTTCTTTTTCAGTGTCTCCTTTCTCTTGCCTATGAAGATGACATAGAATATGCTTCCACAGAGAAGGGAAGGGAGGGCAATTTTGAGTATCATCTCACTTTATCTGAGAGATATGAACTAGCTAGCCTATGAAGTAGGTAGGGGTTATTCTAGTTGCTTGGATAGACAGCAAGCAATTCAAATAATTTAGTATTTATGGTTTTAACATTTAACTCTTGGAAGTGTTCCCAGAAAAAAAGAGGAAAACAATAAGCTTGGTCAAACAAAACCTGTATCTCAGAGTTAGGCTTTCTGATATTTGACATGGTAAAAGGGACAATTAGAGCTTTTTCTATTGCTGAAACATTTAGAATCTCTCATTTCTCATTGTTTTCATTCATCTCATTTTTTCATGGTTAATAGGAACTCATTTGTACTGAAGGTTTACAGATGCCATCTGCATTAGTGTTCTAGTTTGGCTGGGAAATCTCCCCACAGTTCCTATTTATAGGGGTTTTGTTCACATCCTGGAGCAATCTTAAAGTGCAATCTTGAAGTGTCTTCCTTCTGGCTAAAATTAAGTGGGAATGCGTGCTCAAATGTGAGTGCTATGCCTTTGTTTACATTATTTACATTATTTGTTCTTCCATCATTTTTAAGGTGCCACTAGACTTTCAAAGCCAAAATTTTAAGATCCAGCAAGGATCTACATGATACACAGAATTTGTTTCAAGGATATTTGATTTTTACTTTTGCCCTAGTAATAGCAACATTAAACTCCTCTTAGAGGACTGCCGTGTAGGGAAAAGTTTGTTTTGCATAAATTCAACCCATTTATCAAATAAAAGTCCCCAGTGACTGGATAAAATCTGAGTTGATTTCAAGAATCTGGGTTGATTTCAAAATAATTGTGGTCCTACTCTTGGAAATACCAAATTAGAAATAAAAAAGTAAATTAACCTTTAATTGTTTGTTATTGAATACTTTCTTTTAAATACTGAATTAATATTCAACTACAGTATTTGCTTATAGTATTCTATGGAATCCAGTGAACACTAAAACTGAATAAACCTACACCTACCTTTCTCCTGATTAAAATTCATGTAAGCTAAGCATAGCAGCTTAAAATAGTAAGCATAGAGCCAGAAAATACCCTGCGTTGGAAGGGACCCACAAGGGTCATCGAGTCCAACTCTTGGCCTGCACAGCACCATCCCCAAGAGTCACACCCTGTGCCTGAGAGCATTTTCCAGATGCTCCCTGAGCTCTGTCAGGCTTGTGCCATGACCACTGCCCTGGGGAGCCTGCTCAGTGCCCAACCACCCTCTGCGTGAAGAACCCTTTTCTAATATCCAGCCTAAACCTCCCCTGACACAACTTCAGGTCATTCCCTTGTGTCCTGTCACTGGTCACCAAACAGAAGTAACATTACAGATCTCAAGCATGCTTACATATATACGTGTGTGTGTGTGTGTGTATCTGATATTTTGATATTTTAATAAGTTAAAAGCTGATTGGGGAGCATTATATTTGAAGAAAAACTTAAATTTAAATTTTAAAAAGCAGGCATACAGGGCCCCAGAGATGCATTTAAACTAAAGTAGATTTTTAATTAAAGTTGCACTAAAATGGTACAGTGAAATTATTTTTTGCATGTCTTTGTGTTTTCACATATAGATTGAGGTTCTGCATGGAGATTTTTCTTTCCTGGCAAGCATATATCTTGCAAGCATCTTGCACAAAGATATACTTCTCTATACAGTCATTTAGAGCCTGACTTGTGCTAGAAACACAGATCCCATTATCAAAGCTACAATCTACATGATACTTTTAAAAGAGACTGCAGATAATATTACATTGATCATCAGAAGTGTGACACAAACTCCTTGGTGTGTGTTGCCTCTACTGTTGACAAAATGGATTCTGGGAGGAAGAATAGAGAATATTGCCATTCTATGAGATATGTCTGGAGGCACCAATTCTTAAATATTTTCTTTAAAATAAAATCCATAGGAGACAATTAATATTATTCCTTGTGAGCTGTAAAAGATTGATCCAGAGTTCTTTCTTAAGAGGGCACTTCAGCATGACTCATATTAAGAAAGCATATATAATGCCACTAAGTCTTCAACACTTTCATCCTTGTAAATGCATAAACAATAAGGAGCTGCTAATGAGTGTGATGCAATGCCATCATGAGGGAGATGCAGTGATCACCATGGAGTTGAAGAGGGAAAAGAGGAAGTTTAATTTTTCTTATAGCTTATATAGATTTCTAGAAAAGAGACCACATTGAAAGACTGAGGTTCAACCTTTTCAATTCTACTGATCTTAGAAAGTGTCTATCAGTTGTCCTTTCTACAGAAACGAATGTAAACAAGATAAAGAATTCTAACAACATTGCTTTGTTTACATGAAATTTCTGACTTCAAGAAACTAGAAGGCTGGAAGGCAAGATGACAAATGAGATCTGCAAAACACCAACAAAAGTGAAAATAAGAGTTTCCTTCTAAATGATTTAACAAAGGTCTTCCTTTGATATAAGAAAAATATGCATAATTAGAAGAAAAAAAAAAAAAGCCAAGAGATTAGCTCAGCTGGTCAGAGAATACTGCTAATAACACCAAGGTCGCAGCTTCCATCCCGTACGGACCATTCACTTAGGAGTTGGACCTGATGATTTTTGTGGGTCCTTTCCAGCTCGAAATATTCTGTGATTAGAAAATTACTCTATGTCTCAGGAACTGAGAATCTTAGTTCTATGAACAGCACTGTTGAAATGCAGAAAATTGGCATCAGATGGTGTCACAATTTGCTGGGTACAAGTGACACGAATGGTCTAGACCATAAACAGTGGACCCACTTTTCAGCCTTCTGAGTTTTGAGATTATTATTGAAACAAAAGATGGAACTCCCTCATGGTGATTAGATACTTCGTTAGGTGTGCAATTCCTTGCAAAATTCCTTGTGGGAACAGAATCTGCATATGGAGAATGGATACATTCATAGAATACACATCTAGTAAGGTTACATAGTACACAGGAAATATCCAGGAGGTACTGGGGCTTAAGAGGACCTTGGGCTGCAAATACTCAAGGGCTGTAACATTCTGAAGAGGTGTCACTAAGCCACTGTTTTCAAATTACACATTTCCCAAAGGCATTCATAATTGGCCGAATACGGGACAGGGTTGGTAAAACTTTACTCTTACTCAGACCGGCCATATTATTTTCTGTCCTTCTGTTTTTGCTAAACTTATGAGAACTTATTCATTTGGGCATCTGACAGTTCTGACATATTTTCAGAGTACAGCTTTGTATCCTCCCCAGACGTGGCCATGTGCATTTTTCTTCTTCAAATGAATAAGTCCAAGTTCCCAGTGAACCCCCTGCATAACTCTAAGAAGATAATTAATCCATCACTATGTAAAAATTAGAAACGGAAAAAAAAAATCCTTTCCATTCATTCAACTGTACCATTACAGCTACATTACAATTATAGATACGAACTGAAAAGTCATATTCAGAACTTGTACGATCAAGTGCTAAATTAGGTGCAACATAGCGTTACAAAAAGGTCTTGTGGACTGTCAAAGAAATTTTGACAGTTTCAATTTTATTATACACTGAAATTGTACAATCAATCATTTCTACCAAAAAGGTAGAAATGCTCCCGAAAGCAAAGAATATTTTTAATTTTTTTAAACCTGCCATTATTTTTTAAATTTCTAATTACAAATCAAACTAGCCATTGTATAGAAGTTAGTACAAGAACCAGATGCACATATTTAATCTTGGTTTACAGTAAGATCTACTCAATCATTCTGAAACCATTCATGAAATTGTCTCAGATTTATTGACCAAATCCTGCTGAAAAAAGGGCTTTCAAGGCTGGAATCAAAATTCTGGAACTCATAGCATCATATCCATTTTAAGAAAAATGACAGTGGCTATTCCAAAATGAGAGAGACTGGTGCTCAGTTTTCATCTTTCACTAAATGGCATCAAAATTCAATTTTCCCCAGGAACACCACCATCAGCAATGTGGTCTGATATTTGTCACATTTACATTGTTCAGTTAGAGCTGTTTATAGAATATGTAGTTAATTAGCTAATGAGGAAGACTGACTCTACCCTAGTTTTTGGATATTCACCAAAGGTAAAGAAGGCTTATTTTCCCACCCCCATTTTTTAATACAACTTGGAACAACATAAAGAGAGAGGATTGTTACATCAAATGATACTAACATTACAATTGGACAGCAAGGAACAGAAAAAGAGAAAGAAATCTAGTAGGTTGCATGCAAGAAAGAGAAAAAAACATAGTCTTTAATTTTATGGAGAAACCATAAATTTTTTTTCTTACTGGCTAGTATGTTATACAGAGAGCTTCTTGTTTTTCTTAATACTGGACATCATTAATTATACTCAGAGAACTAAAATACCTTTTAAAAAAACAAGCACATTTTTGCCATTTCCTTCAGTTCTAATCATCTCACATAGGGCTTAGAAATACAGCTGGTGAGTAGAAAGCTTTCTAAAAGATACAAAAGTGTAGAAGCAGAAAAGAAATTAAATATGAATAAGAGGACATGACCCAAGAAAAGAAAAAAAAATTTGAAATGTAAGATAGAATATGCTTAATAATGTTGCAATCAGTTTAAGTGCATTTGCAGGGTAAAAAACAAACTCTACCACAAACAATATTGTGAGGAATTGAAGACTGAGACATCCTAGTGTTTCCTTCATCTCATAATGGCAATTCTTCTGACTGATGAAGTGATGAAGTTTTCAAGAGCCTCCTTCCACAGCTTGGTCAGTCTTATGTACAAAACGTCCAATGGAAAGATAAAGGAACAATATAAGGCATGGTGACAGCCTCAAGACGAAAACAGTCTGACTCTGCAAATGGTTCTACTACAAGTTAAGGAGTTATTTTGCTTCTGGCTCAGTAAAAAAAGCCAAACTGAAACAATGAAGCAAAGAGCTGACTAAGATGACAATAAATATGAGTATTGTCTATAGTTACTCTGCTTCTAGAAATGGCTAAGAATTGTGACACATTATAGAAAATATTTTTTCTTTTGACCTTACATGTCAGGATAGTTATTACACCTGGAAAAAACTACATTAAATTTAGATAAATAACATTTTAATTATATTGCTTCTAGCAATTAGTTGTTAAACTGCACTCATAACCTCAAAAGAAGGCTCCTCAAAAGAAGGTCCTTAGAAAGTGCTTCTTGACTTAATATGGTAGTATCTGTTGTTCCTTCAGGGAATCATTCTATGATGCGGTGAAGCACTTATTTATCTGTGCTGACACCTCTCAAGGAAGGGGACATATGCAACTAAATGAAGTGTAAAAGATTTTAATAGTTGCAAATACACATGTATACAAACATGCATACATTGCAGTAAGCTTTACATTTATGCTTACTTCAGAGGCAAAAAAGGATTCAGAGAAATAGCTAACTCCTGAACATGCCAGCAGTATAACACAGTGTTCCTAAGGATCCTGAGAGAAATTTTCCCCACTTTTAGAACAGTCTCTAAAATTTTCATCTCCAGCATCATCATAGCATTGCTCTATTTCCTGCCTTCCTCCTTGCCAGACTGTGGCCTAAGAATACAGGCTTTCAAAATTAGTAAATATATCTTAAGTATTACAAGGAATTTTTTCCCCTTGTATTGTCAAGAATAGCTAACTGGCTTTATTCATAGTAGGCAAATAATGTGAGTGAAAAGAGTAAATCCTGTGAAGAATAGCCATTTGAATAGAAGATAGGCAGGCACATGGCTCAACACATGTTTTTCTACATGTGGTCAGATGGTCCAGAATTTGATCTGAAAAGAGATAAGCTGTGCATGTAATTTCTTGTTTGATTAACACATCCAGTGCTTTATCTGACAACAGAGATTTGAGACCCATCTGCAGTTTTATTCCCTCAATATGCTTGCTACAAATTGTTTTATTTCCATATTACTTTACCAATTTTTAGCAATCGGAATGTCCACATAGTGAGTGACGTGATACAGTATGTTTGGAGAGCAGGTTCACATGAACAACTAAGCGGATTGAGACTGGATAATTCCCTTAAGCCTGAGAAAAGACTGAATGACAACACTGCAGAGGCATTACTGAAGGGTTGGGTAACCCTGTCATGAACTTTAAGTTGGAATAATATAGTTAATTCCAAGGAGATTACTTTTAAGTTCAGGTGGCATGAGATTTAGGAGCATATTTTATGTAATAAGTCATGCAAGCACTAGCACAAACCAATTTCTTGGAAAAAGGTATACTGTTTTTGACTGGAACAACAGGAACTGGTTTCATCCATAGCTTTCCAGGTATTGCCTCAGAAGACCTTTCTGCCACTAGATTTTTAGACATGCTGACATACTTGTAACACTGAGATATGATTACAATGACCTTCATGAAATATGTTGCTTTGAAACTGGACTGTGCAAGGACATTAATAGCTAACAAAGAGAAGTTTATAATATTAATCAACCCTACAGTTCTTTGCCCCTGTGGGACAGACTGTGTCTTGCCTTAAATAACTGTGAAAAGGCTGAAATTAGAAGCAGCAAAAAGAAGGGCAACATAAGGAGACCTCCACATGCTACATCTGCTGGACAAGTTAATTAGAACAAAAAATAAACTGTATGAGACAGTACTGAGTATGATCCCTGGTAGCAGTTCCTGCAATAACTCTACTATGTCTTACTAATTGCACTCAGTTGAAGTTAGTTATAAATTATAGGGAAAACCAGATAGCCTTCACAGATGAAAAGGTTCATATTAACCTGTTTTGAAGAATGCCTTGGCAAAATTTGTTGCATTGTAATCAAGAAGATGATGAAGAAAATTAAAAACCAGAGACAAAAGGGCCTGAACTTGACCTTCAAAGCCATTTCATCTGAAAAAGAGTTTTCAATCAATGACAAGTTGGTACAGACAGGTAACACCAGTTTTTTCACATATTACCTCACTGGGTGTACAGGTGTCTAGATAAAGGAGATGGGAACGCTTTATCTACCAAAATTTGTTGATTATTACTATTTCAATATTTCCCCCTTTTTCTGTCATTTGAAAACCATGCGTTCTTTTTGTAATTAGTGAGGTTTTATTAACAGTGTACCGTGAACTTGCATACAGCACACCTGAAAAAAAAAAAGCTCTGGCAATAAAATTTACTTTCTTCTTCTTTGTATTCCTTTTATTTTGTACTTCACTTCTCATGACTCCAAATCCTTTTATAATTGAAGAAACAAGGCATGAAGATTCTACATAGACATCAGAGTTTGATCTTTTCATATCAGCTCTTAATATATGAGCAAGTAAAGTTGAAGTAATGTTGACAAATATGTGACCTACTTCAAAGAGCAGCTTTGCTATTGTCACATAAAGACATATTCCTGACTGTAATAAATTCTGACTGTATATAGGAGTGCAACATAGCCAAGAATTTTAGGCCTGATCTCTGAAAGAAATTTTTAATTCTACTAGGCTACATTTCTTGATTGCCTCAAAAGAAAAAGACAAAATTGCAGATTTTAAGTTTTTAGGGCTTCTTTTTCTTCTGAAGTAGTGCTTGTGAGACAGAACAATTCCATCAGTATGTACTGTAAAGAAAGATCTGAAGACACTTATAGAAGGTGTTGAAGGTGTGACTCAAATATAATTTTTTCAAAAGTAGAAGAGGAAAAATTATAGTCTACATGTTAAAGATTAAACTCTTGAATTGTACATTCTGAGCTGTTTTAAGGAAAAATGTAGCCTTCTTAGATTTAATAAATAATGTCACAGTCAGAGAACATGGCATATAAAAGCAATAACAGCTACATTAGGCCCTCTCCTGTGGAGACAGATTTTCTAACTAAGAGATAAACTCAGTAAATATTTCTCTACTACAACAAGATGAGAGAAAAACTGTTTCTTTTACAATGAATGGCACACTGAACTTAGTGAAAATATACAGATTTTCACGGACTGAAAAGAAAGACTGTAATGAGATTACCTTCAGACATCTGCTGATATTTTTGCTGCATACATGAATCTGAGTACAGACCTATTTTGTGATCTGAAATAGAACAAGAACCTCTGTAGAACTGTCTTTTTAATTTCATGGCCCAATTATACTCAGGACAAGAAAACATAATGAAATTATATGGGTTAATGAAAGATCCATTATTTGGACTGATCAAGCAAAAATGAAAATCATCCAGACTGACAGTTTCAGCTGCAAGTGTTGATTGTGCCAAGCTGATGTTACCAAAAGGCCACAGTTCTGTTCCCTTCAATCTTTAAGATTTACATTTTCAAGAGAACTTGAGGGATATAGAAAACAAGGCAGAGAGATGTTAGACATTTCCCTGAAAGCCCAGGCTGCCCTCTCCTGGAGTGAAATATCTTGCACACCAGTGGTCTTAGTTCATGGTCACAGTAACATGAGAAGTATCTCACAAACAACAATCACCTGATTATCAGGTATTTAAGTGTTCATGTGTGTTACCTTATAGAACACCTACTAAACATGTATTCAGATGATCAAGAAAATTGCATGTATCTTGCTGGGACAGCTACATACAGAAATGACTTCTCTATGCAACGAAGCAGTCCCACTTTTAGTACAGCAACTTACTATACTACTATGGGTAGCAGCTGACATTACTGGGATACATTGGCCTCCAAGTTGAGGTGAAATGCAATGCTATGAAATCATGACCATTCACTTGGAATTTGAGAATGCTTCTCTGATGTCAATGATCTAGCACCAGACACAGCCCTGAAAATGGGTCATGCCAAAGCTGCATTCATACAGTCTGCCCTACACATACTGGAGTGAGAGAAGCATTGCCATCAACTTGTTGCAGGTTCTTCCACCAGTTAAAGTTCAAAACAAAGGACAGAACCTTTATCCTTACATCAGGCAACTTGATATTAAGGTATCTGCTGCCATCCATTCATGCAACATACCTGGTTTGTTTACTCTACAAGGCTATCTGATGCCAAAGCTGAAGCGCGTATTTACCCTTGCATGTGGCCTGTTCTCCAGATAATTAATCAGAAATGTTGTAATATACTGTCATTCAGATAATACATCACAGATATGAAATACATCTGTGGAAGAGTCCACTGTTTTTCTATTTGATAAAAATATACTTCTTAAAAATCAGGACCCCTGTTTCAAATCAGGTGATGTAGGGAATTAGCAAACACCACAAGTAAAACTGTGATCCCCAAACATAAAAAGGAACCAACAATAACAGGTTGATTCTTCTTTGGTAGCAGACTACTGAGGCAAAGGTAAAATTATGAAGATTTTAAAATTAGAATAATTATTTTGATGTATTCATCCTCACTTTTATCTGAATTATAATGAATCATTGCAAATTTCCTGAAGAAAACATAAAAAGCACTGAAATTAAGTAGGGATTTCAGTATTTACTGATGCCTTATTTAGATGGAAGTTTCTGATTTAGAAAGCATTTAAATTGTTTCACTCAAATGCACATAAATATTCAATTAGTATTAAACTAACCATTATTTTAGGATCCAGATTTGTCACGAATTTTCACAAGATTAGATTTAGGTCATATGATGAACTGTACTTGTTTTCACTCTAGATCTTGCAAAGAAACAAGGGACCTTTCAGTGAAACAACAGCCATCAAAAGCAGAAAAAAGCTGTAGCAGAACTCAGAACACTCTTTCTGCTGCTCCTTGCTGACCATTACTATTCAAGGTTCAGCTTTTAACAGTCTAGATAAGAGACAAGCCTTAAAGACTTTTCCAAGAGTGACATATTTGATCTGTTCCTTCCAGATTTTGTTATTCTCTTTCCACATTAGTACTCCTTGTCTCTTGCAGAGTTAACAATGCATCACCTATCTGTAAGGAGTCAAAACTAACTAAATGATCAAAATAAAATGTGGGCATTTTTTTCATTCAGGCTAATATAGTGTCTAATATGGGATCTTTTATATTACTTAAAAATTCCAGAATACCAGCTGAAAATGGAGGGTGGAATTGTAATTTTATTGTAATTATTTCATTTACTAATGGTAAATTATTTATTTACCAATGGTAAAATGTTGAAAAGTTTGTAGAAGATGCTCTGCAGTTCAGTCATTTTGCCTGTTATTTTTTCTTAGCTTTCTGGGCAGAAATAAAAGGAAATTCAGCTTTCACTCAATCCATAAATCAAATAATCCACAAATTAGAAGCATAAAATTCTAATAAGCATGACCTTATAGTCCCAGTCGCAGATAAAATTAAATGTAGCGATTAGAAGTTACTGAGTGTAGTCCATTGTAGATTTAACCAAAGAAGATAAGAATCAAGCAAATCCAGATACTATGAAGAACTTTAACAGAGCTGTGCCACAGCAGAAATCTGGAGAAGTTAATTATCTAATGTCAGTTAATTATCTATGTCAGTGAATTTTCTTTTTTTTTTTCTTATCTTTGCTTTTAAACATCAAGAAATATTTAGTGTTACTCAACTATCCAGAACAAAATTGTGATAGCTGAAGAGAATTTACAGTAGAAAAAAACAGTAACAACAGAAAACATTCAAGATATTAAAGAACCAAATGCCCCCAGATCTAGAAATAAGACACCATTCAAATTAATCGTTTCCAGTTAAGTTTGAAAATATTTGCTATATCCATGATACAAGCACATTATTTTAGTTCAAAGATAATTACACATATTATCTTTGTTTATATTATAATCAAAAAAATTTAATAGCCTCTGATCATTTTAACTCTCTCTTCACCAAAGAAGATAGGATTTCTCACTCTTATTTCAGAATAATTCCCTAATCATATACTTTTCTATTCATCTAGCTATGATTTTCTTTATAATTTAAAAGCAATACTTTTCAGAATTTTTAAAGTCCAGCAAGTAGGGAAGAAGAGGATTCATCTCATTCCAAGACCAATGATACAGAAATCAGTTGATAAGTTTGCACTGAATGTGTACAAAAAATGTACAAATACATTTGTATTACTTCGATTTTACAGTAATCTACTCCTATTTATATATCAAATGCAATAACCTTTTAAACTTCATCTGCAGATCCCATAAACTAACTATCACAGATATTTGATTCCATGCATCAGCTTTCCCAACCATCATACTCTTCTGTCACAAATTAAGCCTAAATAAAGCATTTTTTATATGGAATTTGAAGGGACAAAGATAAATGCCTGGTTTACTGACAATTTCCCATTCTTGAAGTTTTAATCTGTGAAAAAGGAAATATTTTAATCCTTTTTGAAGCATTTTCAATATGTAAATCTACATTGACAGATAAAACCTTCCCTGTTAAAATCACACTGTCTATCTATTCAACTCTTAAATATTGAAGTTTTGAAGTTTTGAAATACATTGAAGTTTTACTTTAATGAATCCCATTACTACTGCAAAAACAATCACAGGTTTCTTAGAAATCTTCCCTTCCACATCTTTACTGGTGGTTACATGATGATTTCTAACTACATTTTTTCAACTTAAAATTCTTATTGGAGTATATTGACCACACAATGATGGAAGTAGATGTATGAATCATCATAATTTCAAAAGCTACAATACCTCAGTTCTAGGCAATTCTGGAAATTCAAAATATAATATTCAGGGAAAAAAAGGTCTCATACTTGCCATAAAATGTCAGAACCCTTTGAAGAGTCATAAGAAAAAAATCAGGAATAATTCTGTATAGTTATGATAAATGTATTTTACTACCAAAGGTAACAGCAATTCCAACTTGAACCCAAAGACCTAAAATTTTATAAAGCTTTGTTGACAGACAAGTAAGTTTTTTTTTCTATACCTGGAAGTTCTTTCTCTTCAAGACTGTATTCCAGAGATCCAAAGGAATAATTAGCTGGACTGATTGCAGGAGTAGAAATAAAACTTGCACAGCCAATAGATGGGTTGATTTCAAAATAATTGTGGCTGTGATTCACTCGGTGAAATTCCAGAGAAGATACTATGGATGTACGTTGCTTTGGCTACAAGAAAAATAGAAGTTTAGCATGACAAATACAGACTTTTTGTATAGTTTTCATCACTTGACAGTTAATAAACTTATCTTTCTCTGTTTTTACTGTTTTTATTTGGTTCAAAGGTTATAGTAGTAAAAACCATTTCATATGACAAGCTGTGGTCTGTAGAGATAATTTCCTTCTAAAATCTGGATTAATCTTTATTAGACAAAATTCATGTCTTCATTCTAATCAACTTAATTCATCATAAAATAGGCTTTTACAGCCTTGCATATAATAATTTCAATCATCTTTTGCTAAGAAAGGGAGCTATTCACCAGCTGCATTGCTGGGTACATCTTGCAAAACAATTAGAGCGCTGATGCCTGTATAATGAAGTTTACTAAATAATACCAAGTGCCCCTCACTCAAAAGCCACCCTCTGCTGTTTATTCCATTTAAGAATATGCTTCAGATATTCAAAGACTGAAATGTCTGGAAGCTTAAGGGAAAAGTGTAAGCTTGAAAAACATACATGAAAATCAAAGTTTTTTTGCATGAATTTTCATGGAACGGTTAAAAAACTTGGTACTACTTTATTTCAAATATTTACTTTCAAAGCAAGCCTCTGAGCAGACTCCACTTAATGGTTGTGCTTTGGATTGCAGAGCAGTTTTAGAGCATGAGAAACTAATTTATTTTGGGTGGATCTATACCATCAGGTGTAGAAATTAAATCTATATAATGTGTTCATTAGGTCAGCGACAACTTTTTCACTACATGGACTTGTTCCCATTGGACTGCACTACTTACTAGTACAGGCGTAATCTTAGTCCTTAATATTATGGCTTTTAAGCCATAGACCACTGCTGGTTTGCAACGCCATGCTAAATAGTCTGTTGCAGCACTTATTTGGTTCCATACGCAAAATACCCTAACCCCAACAATGTTCCTTGCTGCTTCAGGATCAATTACCTGAAACATTAAACATCTCCAAAACAGGCCCTGCATCCACATTTATAGCTGTCTGTATATTTATTTCACAATAGAGAAAAGTATCTCAGGAAATTCTGCCTTGGAAAATCAAACCTGGACAAAAATAGAAAAAAGAGAGTAAAAGATGCCTCATCTCTTCTTGTTCTAGCATGTCAGAATATTTGAAAGGGTCAAGAATTTGTTCCTTATTAGTGTCAAGTCCTAATTATTACTTTTGAGAGTAATAAGATCTTCCTTGGACCACAAAGGTACTCATCATCCCTTACTTAGAACTACCTGTTAAAATACAGTCTATCCCAGTGGAGTAATTTTCAAATTTGTTTTTGGTCTGTTTAATTTTTAGGTTACTAGTCCTGAATACTTGTGTTATAAATACTGAACCAGGTTGTTTTCACTAAAAAATTCGCCCCTTCTATTGGAATGTCAGACAGAAAAATTCCACAGAATTAGGTCTGTATAATGTTGATTATTTCTTAAAGTTGTGTTAGGCACCACGTAAATTAACTTTTTTCTCAGTTAAATTGAGAAAAAAGGGAAATTTGGGCAATCATCTGGAAGTAATCTCTGGTCTACTGAGTGGACTTACTTTCTTTAATAATTAAAACCAGTTTCTGCTTTGAAAGCCTGACTTATATGTCTAGTAATTTCATGGGAGGTTTCAATGGGCAGGATAGTCTCCAACATCAAACAGTGTGGTTGGAAGTTATTGTTTGGGATCTGGGCCAAAATACCTCTCAAATCAGACCAAAACCATTCATCTGTATTAATTAAATCTAAATGGCACACTTTTGCTAGACAACAGATTTGTGAATGACCTAATTATTTCTAAAACTGAAAATGATCTCTGGTCATTTAGAAGTATGTTTCTGGCCCTTTCTCAAGCAACGGTGTCTTTACAGATTTGCAGGACTTGAACTCCTATGTTGAAAAGGGGCACTTCTCTTAACATGAGGTGTGGTATCTCTGGTTATTTTTAAGCTGAGACAGTTCCTGCCTAAATGGGCAGCTGGAATGGTCCAGCTTTGTTGCCCAAAGCAGCTCCAAAGGCAACTGCTCTGGCCTTTGTCTTGTCAGGCCTCCAGCCACTGCTTTGTCTGTGTGCCCCTTTCTTAGAGGAAGAATAGCAGCATCTGATACATCACTTGGCCTTTCACTATTTTATTTTGAACTTGGGCATTATTATTACTGATTCAGAGAAACACTTCAGTTTGTCTTTCCAATCTAAGGCTTCTGAGGAGACCCCCTCTCAGCCTCTAGTACAAAACAGCATTACACTGCTGCTATATTTTTTAGAGTTAACTTTTTAGAGTTAAGGTCAATCTGTCAACATGTGCCAATAATTCTTCTACATAATTAATCAGGAATTCAGCAGCTAAGCCTCTGTAGCTAACTAAGAAATTAGAGGAACCAGAGAAATGTTTTGCATTTTTGCTGTGTGCTGTAAAATGTTATGCTGTACACTAGTTGTTCATTAATATATGCTATGAGAAACTCAGAAACCAGTTTGTGCTGAGTGTATCTCACTGCCTTTATCTCTCTAAAGCACTATTTGCACAAAAACAAACAAATAAACAAACAAAAACCCCTGTAGAAATGAATCAACCTTTTTTCTACAGTTAGGATTAAATTCCATCCCAAATTTTGTCAACTAAATTTCCAGCATAGCTATTTACATGTACAGTTGGTATTTAAGCTCCCAGAACAGTTTGTTGAGATCTAGTCAATAAAATCAAGATCTATTCAATACCATCAAGAGTTCGAAGAACAATTCACCTTACTCCAGTCCCCTTGGTATTGATTCCCTTGCCTTAATGCAGGTATCTACCACCATTGCAGATTCCTTAGGGCAGCCCACCTGGCCTCCAGCTGCCATTCAGAAAGCTGCAGGTCTCCCTGTACAACTCTTGACAGTCTCCACATGCATTTCAAAGACACCTCTGTAGTGCCTCAAATGGCATTAGATTCCTACTTTTAGATAACTGAATTGAATCCTGCATCTGTCCTAAGCACAATGGGAGATTAGGTCTCTAAATCAGACAGAGATTCTTACATACAGAAATGAAAGCAGAGGTGTTTCAGTCCCAGATTTAATCTCACATCCAGCTCTAGACAAACACTAGAAATCTTTTCTTAGAATCCAATGTCAAATTTCAGTCTTACTGGCAGTAAAGAGTTTGATGATTGCACCTGCCAAAGCTACTGTTTGACTACATTTACCAAGAATTCCTGAGATAGTTTCTGAAAAATTCTAAGATTATTGAACACCATAACTCAGTTGGGTCAAGATTTCATAGTTGTGAAACACAAACACAAAACTCTGTCCCAAAGAGATAATGCTTATTTTATTCTTAGAAACCAGCTTTGTCATTACCTTTCTTGTGCTACTCCAAAGGTATGGACGTGCTTTGATAACCCTTGTGAAATTCTGGCATACTTACAGTTTCACTTCACCCAATAAGCATGCTACATAGCATGCAGATCTGTCCTTAAATAGATTTTTATTCATTACATTCATGTGTTTAATTTACTTTTTAAATGTAAATCTCTGTAATGACTGATATTTACTTTTAGGGCATTTCTTCACAAATACTATTTCAATTGTCATAATACCAACCTAGAAAACCCTACACTATCCTAAAATAGCATATCAAAACAGACTAATGAATAAATCTTTTCAATGCATAAGCAAAAAATATATCAGCACAAATCTTTAAGGATATTGCAATAATAATATTTTAATGACTTTTAAATCAGGTCTAATAAAAATGTTTTCATGTTCAGTCTGTGGTGAACATATATCAATGAAAGATACCCCCTTGAAACTGCAAAACCAAGAAAAGTATCAAAAAGCACAAATTGCTTTTCTATGAAAAAGACAAGTAAGGACTTAATGCCTCCATTAATGAAATTTGCATGCAAATTCTGTAATGCTACCATGACTGGCATGTAACAATATGAGCAGGCAAGGGATCATTCAAATATTTCTTACAACATTTAGCAGAGGCAGTAGGGCAAAACTCCTTTCACAATTTAACACCAAAATATTTCTTCAGCTTTTAAGTATACTCTGCAATACAAGCTTCTGACTTCACCTTCTTTTACCTTTGGGATTTGCGCACATTGCCCTATCATAGTCTTTAAAAAATTAATTCTCACAACACTCTGTACTATGGCAGAGCTAGTTGCCTCATGTTACAGATGCTGAACAAGGGTATAGAGCTTCACCAAGGGACAGATGTGTAGCTTGTTAAAACACTGAGAACCTGACCTAATGACCTTAAGGAAATTCTGCATTTGGCAAAACCTGCCAAATTCCAGCTGCCTTATATAATGTAGAAACTGGTTCAGTTACAATATATAATGCATAATATGTATGATAGAAGAGAGAACTGCACCTACATTCTCAAATTCTAGTTAGCACATAAAAAACAGACTTACCAAGGAAAGCAAGAGGCTGTTGCCCCTTCCCACAGGCTCATCTCACATATATAACACTGTGTGAGTGTACTTATGTGGCCACTTAAATCCCTCATTTTGATACATGCCCAGATGTTTCAGTTCTTTCAATTTTCTGATCAACTCGCCCCTACTTCAGAAATTTTCCTTTCTCCAGCTTCCTTCCTTCTAAAGTCTCATTCTATTGCTGTACACTCATTTCACTTTCATAGAATCATAGAATGGTTTGAGTTGAAAGGGACATTTAAAGGACATTAGATCCAAACCCCCTGCAATAAGCTGGGACATCTTCAACTAGATCAGGTTGCTCAGAGCCCCATCCAATCAGACCTTGAACACTTCCAGGGATGGGGCATCCACAACTTCTCTGGGCATCTCTCTTCTTTTGTTTTCTCCTATCTATTGTTACATCCCTTCCAAAGCTACTTATGTTACTCTAAATAAACCTTCACAAACCTAATGGTCCCATCTCACACTGACTTTAGAGTCACTACATTCCTCTCATTGTCCTATGCATCCAATTTTAACCTCTATCCTCCCTTTTAAATACAAATTTCATGCCACTTTTATGGTTACTGTCTTTTGCCTCTATATTCCAGCATGCCATCTCTGTTTCTATCTTTGTCTCCTCTGCTCATTTACACTTACATAAAAGCCCAAAACATTCAAAATTTTCTTAGTAAAATAGAGCCTGTGTCAGGCTTCTTTGTTTTCTCCTGTCTCCAGTTTGATTTGCAGAAATATCAGTTCTGACACATTCTCATCAGTCAGTGCTGCTGTCAAGAATTATTTGATTTACAGGATCTGAGCTAAGGTGATCAAGTAGCCTTGAAATTGCAAAAACTGGAGATTACGATGCATCTGGGTTTGATTCATCTATGTCACCTGGAAGTGCAAGACTACACTGAATTATTACTAGACTACTGAATCAATTATTCTGTCAAGCCTCAAAATACCACATTGAACAAGCTGAAGACACATTTTCTTTTTAATATGGTAATATAATTTTCTCTTTTTTCATTTCACAAAACTTTATGTTATATTATGACAACAATTAAAAATAAAATATAGGCAGTTTCAGCACCCATTCTAACATTCTTGCTTTTACTTGTCAACATTTTAATTAAGTTTCAGAGCAGAAAGCAAAAAATACACAGAGGCTGGTACCTAATATATCCATATATCCCAAGCTGCCACAACAGGGAGCTTGCAGGATCATAAGACTTAAAAAAAAAAAAAGCTTTCACTTTTTTAACTGTAGATCCTTTATGATACTAAAAGCATAATGCATTCTAAAACTGAATTAATTTTTAATGACATCATAGTGTCAAAGTCCTACCAATTTCTATTTGATTGATTATTAATTTAGAGAAAGACACTGCTTGCATCCTGCATGAGCAGCAAGTGCATACTACTTTAGAGTAATCTCATGGTCCCTCAGAATACTTGGACCATTCCCCTGTCAGTGAAATGCTCAGCAATGACACGACTCAGCTCTTTTGTGTAGCCTGTGGTCTGGAAGCTGTGCCATGTGACTCTGGGTGCCGTACAGACACAGTGCTTTCTGCTCTCTTCTGTGCACCTTATTCTAGACCTGCCTCAGCAGCCCTCCACTGGAGTACGTAACTAAAGGTCAGAGGGTTGCTGCCCCTTTTGCCCATGGTCTTATCTCAGATGACAAATCACACAGGAAATAAATAAGGGGAAAAGCTGATCTCCCTCCAGTTTCTATTTTCCTTGCCTTCTACTTTTATTTTAGTTGCAATCATAATGCAGCTGTGGGTTCTGAGGAGCAGCAATCCTGAATGCCAAAAAACTGCAACACCTTTGGAGCCGTTTTCCTCCTTGATAGATGCAACCAGATTTTGAAGATACAGTTATACCTATCCTGGGAAAACATTGCTTGCAATGAGATTCAAATAGCAAGAGATAAATTTGATAAATAAGAGGAATGTCTTATTCCTCAGCTATAAAAAAAATCCTATCTTTCAAAGATTAAAATAGTGTTATTTTCTCTGAAACAGTTGGAAAATGAATGCAAGACCATTATCTTCAAAAAAGCTTGGCTTCCTGCTGCTAGTAACATCCCCCTTTTCACCTCAGATTATGAAAATTGCTTCTATCATGATATTTTTATATCATAAATTTTGAAGGGCCAAGTGATGGCTCTTTTTTCTAAGCAGCATGCTACAGACAACATGCACGTGTGAAAATGTGCATTATCAGATGATGATAATGGGTTAGTGAGAAAAGAAGGTGCTCAAACCACCACCACACCCCCCCCCCCCCCCCCCCCCCCCCCCCCCCCCCCCCCCCCCCCCCCCCCCCCCCCCCCATACTACAGACACAAGTGAAAATGCTAAGGATATAATGGTGGTGGGTAAGAAACCCATCAAGGCACAACAGGTTAATCTTCCAAATTCTGAGTATGTTACTGTTTCCGAGCATTATGTGTACTAGGGCAGGGCAACTGGCATGTATTTGTTAACACCCCTACAATTAACCTTCATTTGGTGTCAGAGAAGGGTCTTCAAAGCAGAATTACCTAGCAGGAATGGTGCTTGGTGTATACAAATCACAAATCAGGCCCAACAGTGGATATGTTTGGAGAAAGATAACAGTACACTACCAAAATTATACCCATAACTCAACAGTACAGATGACAACTCTGCAGAGCTAAAGCTCATTTTACTGGCATAGATGTGTCTTTCAGTACCTGAACTACCTTTAAAAATAGTATTTCACCAGTCTAAGTCCATATAGGAAAAATGTTTAATATTTCTGCGCAATTTGTGTTTATATTGAATCAGGAATCAAACCTAGAGAAACTCTCCAGGTAAGCAACCAACCTCAACCAAGAAAGACATATGCATGTACAAGTGATACTCTAAAAACTTTACACTCTTCACAATAGAGTGTTATTCTGCTCTAATTTATATTGTGTTTTAGTATTCTGTTGAACTGTAATTAAATGCACTAACACACACTGTTTGCTATTTTCATTAGTACAATGTACTGGATAGATGTGTTAATGTTTTCCTATTAGATCTAATTAAAATATATAAATAGAATTATGTTTTATATTTACTTGTCAAAGGAGATCTCTTACAATACATCTCTAATAATATTTTGTTTAATGTTGTTATTAAGTAGTCACAGAGTATTCATTATGAGCTAAGGAATTTTTTATTTCAAATATTCTCCTCTGAAGCTGCTACATATCTTCTGCCTATAAATGCTGTGGTAAAACAGGTGGGTGTGGGGGTGTATGCTGGGGGAGAGGAGTGTGTAGGAATTAGTCCTGTGAGACAATTCCAACCCTAACCTTTTTTTGTGTTTGGTACCCAGTATTCCAGAATACAATAATTTCATAATGTCTTTCCTATTTTCAGTCATGCATAGATAAATTGGTAACCACATCTTAATGGCATTGACAGTATACCTCTTACTCTGCTTTGCTCCCTTTTTTTCAAGGGCTATTAAGGAGCTTTATTTATTTTTTTATTCAACATCATTAGAATGAAAAGATATCAAACTGTGTGCAGTAGATTTGTATAGACATTCCCTGGCACAGAGAGAATAATCTGAAATATATTTACATACCTAGAATCAAGGTCACTGACTGCTGACAACCACCTTAATATGCTTGCAGTCCTAACAGATACACACAACCTTGCAAACACTATGACCTCCAGGGAAAATCTCCAGACCAGGCACACAACGGATGAGCACTAAATCTACCCATGTGTGCACTGTAGAGTACTGGTTTTTTTAGAGGGTTTGGGGAATGCTCAGCACCTTCCAGAACTTCATAAAAGCATGTACACAGACAGGAGTGGCTTTTACCTTGGATATGATGGGCTTGATTCCCCACAAAATCATAACTCTCAGTAAAGGAGGTTTTTTTGTCTTATTTCCCTCTTGTGCTAAGTACAGACACAGCACAAAGTCCAGCAACATAACACAGAATGAAAAGATGTGCACCTGAACAGGAAACACAGTCTTCACAGTGATTTTCCTGGTTATTCCCTGCCTGGCTGAGCATGTTATAAGTGGAGCTAAGCACAGAAAGCAGCTGATAGGAGAAAGAAAGTCCTTGCACCACCAATGTGCTATGATCTCATTCAGAGAGTGGAGAGAATGTATTGCATATAAACATTCTCCAGCTCTCCTTTTTGTGGTAAAATGTAACAAAACAGACTCTGTGTGTGTACGTGTTGCAAAACAAGTTCAGCAGATTCAACACAGTACTCATGGTGTTGTGCACTGGTACAACAACTTCCAGCAGGGATTTCACTAAGCTGTAAGAGACAGGGATGTACCAACTCAAGCCAACTGTGACAAGGCATGCATTTTATTTGTGAACTTGGGAAACCACAGGACGGTGCTATCACAGGGGAGGGAGGAGGCAGAAATAGTTTAATTGTTTCAACATGGGAAATAGTGACACTAATCCACCTGAAAATCCTGTTTATGGAACCACTAGTTCTGAAAATTTATTTTCTGGAACTGTGATTTTCCAGAGTTTCCTCTAAGACAATTTTTGTTTGATATTATGTGTTCAAAGAAATTCCTGCACCTACCTACAAAAAGAATGATAAATAATTTCATTGAATGTAAATTATTATCACCTTTTAAGTCAGCTAGGAGCACAGCTCTGGAGCACACATCTCCTATAGATGGCCTGTCCATTCATATCCAGGCTGACAAAGGGAATGTCATGGTCCTTGTCTTCCCCTATGCCTAGATGAACCACATATACACAGGTCTGACAGACACACTGCTGCATGCAAAAACAACTGTACACCCGGTAGGCCAAGCAAGTGGGATAGGTCTATCAGAGGCTACATATGTCCTGCAGGATTCTGTTAGAACTTGCAGAAAAAAGAGACCATTTCTTTTGCCTGCTAATGTTTAAACTGTTAGCTGTTATTATATTCATAGATGTCTTAGCCAGATGAATGAGGAACCACAGATTGAATTGCAACTTTGTTTATAGAGGTCAAAAAAAGATAAATGGGAAAAAGAATTATGATTCCTGTAAAGACAGCACATCCATATTGATAAGGAAAAAAAAAGATATTATGATGAATAGATTATTGCAAATCTTGACAATAAAACCAGAAAGAACAAGATTATGAAATTTCATCATGTCAGAAATACTGAAATTCTTTGTTCCTTTGTCCTCCTACCAGAAACCCTCTTAATAGCATTGAAGCAACACTTTTAGGAAATTGGGTTATTCACCTAAAACGGAAAAATACTAGTTCATGACAGATAAAATCAAAGTCACTTTTAAATAATCCACATTTTGACATCAAAAGATGTATTTACAGTAAGCCATTTGAAACATATCTTAAAAAGACAAGATATGGAAGTGCTGGACTACATTTAATAAATAAATTTAAAATGAGAAGTCAGAATTCAGTTTTATGAGAATTGACCCAAGACCCATAATTAAAAAACACTGGCAAGAGAAAACAGTATCAAAGGAAAAAAGGTTCTCTTTTTCCCTCTATGGATATAGTTTATTTTTTCAAATGGAGCTGAACAAATAAATAAGGAGAAGCTTATTAAATTGAGTAGCTAATACAAAAAATCAAAAGCAGTTTAGTTTTGTTCAGGCTTCATCCAGACTGAGAGCTACAGGAACTGTGATAAAACAAGCTCAATTTTACAGTCATTTTCTAAAATTACAGTCTGATATATAGTTATATTTGACTGTATGTACTAATGTAACTAAGTTAAAGCTTGGAGGAGACTTATCTGCTTGTTCTCTCACCCCATCTTATTTTGGATCCTATGTGCTGTGAGTATACACAGCAGCATATGTCCTTAATTTGAAAGTGTATTGCTTTCTCAAAGTCTCCATTAACTAGCAAATCAAGATTAGTAAGAGTAATGCGACTTAGTAAGTCTCATCTGGACAATCAGAAAAAAAAAAAAAAAAAAGATGAAGCAATTCCAGATCTGAGTTAAATTCTGTTTACTTCTTTTCTGCATACATGCAACTTTTCAAAAAACCTTTTTTTTTTTCAGAGACCGACCATGGGAAAATTTGAGAAGAAGAAATTTATTTGCAAAATACTTGATCACAGGCACAAGCCATAGCTAAGGTGCACAGATAAAAGAGCACACAGATCCTTGAGATACTGTTAAGTATGCCAGCCTCAGTGTTGTGTCTCTTCCCCTGCTCTTTTCAGGCCGGCTAGCAGCTGCAGGGGGCTGGGGGCAACGTACCCCTGGGTCCAGGAATGAAGGGCAGGCACAGGAGCCTTACCCGAGCCTTTGGGGAGAGGTCTTTTGGCGGTGCAACAGCCATTGGCAGCATGCAGGCAGGCAAGACACGACACTGCTTCTGAGGATGTTGATTACATGACGCAACACCTCAGGACTGAAGGTAGTGGAGGTGGGTGGCATTGGGGCACTGAACTTAAACACAAGTAGGGATAATTGTTCCACCAGGTGTGATTCATTCCAGTGTGTAATCACCCTTTCTGTGGAGAAATTCCCCCTTATGTCTAGCCTAAATTTCCCCTGATGCCCCTTAAGACTGTATCTTCTCATCCTGGTTGCATGGAAACACAGTGTTTCTCCTCATTGCTGGTAAACCATTACATGTACAACCTTACAGGAGAGATAAGGCTATAAACTAATATAACTATATGTGTTGAAAGGCCAGACTTCCCTGGCAGTTCCATCCAAGCTGCCAAAGCCAGCTTCATGCAAAGCTGGCTGCTGAAGAGTTTCCCATTCTGCCTTTACTGGCACTTTCCCATGCTGGACACACAAGACATGAAAAAGGGAAAGAAGTGACAGCTGTCTTGGAAATCTA
The DNA here is from genome assembly GCA_013401135.1 of Cettia cetti. Taxonomy (NCBI): domain Eukaryota; kingdom Metazoa; phylum Chordata; class Aves; order Passeriformes; family Sylviidae; genus Cettia; species Cettia cetti. Next base: position 41,620 of record VZUI01045010.1, read on the forward strand.
TATGACCCGTGGCTTAGATCTCTTAAGAAATCAATTTATTTTGCCAGGAAAATGCAAAGAGGCCCTGGCAGCCAACAGAAAATTAATTATTTTGCATACATTGTGTAACAGTATTCATTAGTTTTACATGAATGGTGAGAGGTCAGTCAGGAATAGAATCCCATTGTGCTACCCTTCAAAGAGCTTGCCATGTAATTGAATAGAATAAAGGAATTAAATATGCAGGCAGAATGAAGACTAATGGTTAGCAAAAAGCACATTGAAAATGTCTACAACTTCTTTGTCTAAATTCTTGAGTTGAGGTCTTAGGGGAAGGTGATTAGATAAAAAACAAAACCAAAAAAAAAGAATACTGGGGAACGTGCATAAAACACATGAGAAAAGAAGACTAATGGGATATGAATGCTGCAGCATATCCAACTTGTCGTGTATTAGCAAACAGACTTACAACATACATTACACCTGTTGTTTTCTGTACAGGGAGCATGCCATGTGTAAGGCCACGTGAGAGACATTTTAGGAAATGTGGTAAAGTTCCAACCATATATATCATAGAGCTAGTTTTTGTTCTGCAGAAGGATGAGTACACTGTGAGTCAGTAAATGGAATAATTTAAATTTGAAAATAGCTACCCAGGATCTGCTGAATCCATTCAGAGTTAACTAGCAGGAGAACATCACCATGAAGTGTTCTGGGTCCATCTGTTGGCAATATCATGACGGAAACAGCTTTTAAAATGCTATTTTCAATAAGCTATCACATAGCAGATTGTTTCAACAATATTTCATTACCTTTCTGTTTGCTGCCTACTATGAAAAACATCTTGTAGGGAAGGAGGCATTTCAGTGCTATAGACTGATGTAGGGTGGGAGAGACAGAGACACTACAGAAACAGGCAAAATGAGAAGCAACTATAAAAAGAAAAGATAGACAAAACTGTAATTTTGGGTCCTCTGCAATCTAGATTTAAAGCTGAACTATGGTGGTGTCAGAAGGGGATGGTCTGCACTAGCCTGTCAATCAAATTATTGTACAGTGACAGTGTCACCATAGGAAGCCAATGGCCCCTAGACAGAAATGGCATGTGCACCTAGTAATTACCTTTAATTCTGTAAGACCTTCTGAACTGTGTGCTCCAATGAGAACTGAAAGGAAGATTCACCTCCAACACCGTGACGCAGTCACTTGTGTGGTACCAAAACAATCTGGCCTATACATCTCCTAGGAAAATATCATGTGTCCATCAGCTTACTCCTCAAGTAAAACAAATGCCAGTGACATACTGACAGTACAAAGCCTGCATCCAATAGCATCAGAGTGGCTCAGCTGCAGAGATCAGCTCAGCAATAAAGAACAGGTGGCTGCACTTGAACCCAAAATTAGTAGGAGATGAAGTTCTTTTGGTTCACACTAAAAAAGTTTCACAATTAGTCAATTCAGCACTCTGTTGTCCGAGATAGCTTTGACACATCAAATGCCATGGCTTTTTAAACAAGGAAATAGATCATCCCAAAGTTTCTTCTGACATATCCCATGATCCCATGATTCTAAAATAAACTATGCTGATTAACTTTATACTATTGATTCAAGTTTTAACATGTATTTACTCTAAATTTTTTTTAAGAGATGCCCTCCTTAAAGAATTATATGGAGCACTCAAGTTTTAGAGACATTATGCATCCTGTTTCCCAAACAGTATTAGAAGGATGGATAGTTAGGAAAGATGGAAATTCATAAGCAATACTATATGGGAAAGTAAAATAAAGAAGGTATGAAACATTATAACTCCATGCAAATGGAGATACAGAAAGTAGAGAGTAAACCTGAAAAAGTAATACAGAAATAATACTGATAAATTCAAACATAGCCTTGAAAGAAAAGTAAAAGTATGCAAAAATACAAAATACTGCATAAGGACTTCACTCATTATAAGCACTATAAGAAATACATACAGATACCTCTCTGTACATTTCAGCTCAGTAATAAAATATTTTATCTTCTTTTGCTACTAAGATTGATTCTTAAGAAGATAAAGTATTTTGTGTTCTGTTTATGTCTTTGACTTATTCAAATGCATAAAGCCATAACATCCTCTTAGAATACATGTATCATAGCCTGCTATTAGAAGGAGAAATACAACAAATAAGAGGATGATTATGGTGAGCACCTACCTGAGGACGTATGACTTTCACTATGTTTTTAAGTGCAGTGTCTGGTGATGGAGGAGAGCAGTCAGGTGTTGGGCCTGTAGAGCTGTTTCTATGGTTACCAGATCCTGGTGTGGTAATTGCTACCTGAGGTGCATTATCTGCGAATAAAAATAACATCTATGTGATAGTACAAATACTTCATATATTTTAAAGTAAAGAAAGAACTTTGAAAACAAAGGGTTACTCAGAACACTATTTAAACTTACAAAACCTAATATAATTTAAATATATTTGTTAAGGAATATCTTGCATATCCACATTTATTTTTTCAGTCCATACATTCATTCTGTGTTAAGACAAGATACAGTATTCTCTCAATACCTAAACAAAATGAGGTGGAAACTATGCACGAATATTTTGCTTTCATTACCTTGAATTACTGACTGTGAATCCAAATATTATCACTATAACAGGGGTGACTTGAAAGGGAGATTTATAATGCAGCCTCTAGTTCATCCTGGAAAATCCTAACTTACATATGACCAAGCTCTACATGTTATACAAACACATACTAACTTAGAACATGCTAATAGCCATTACTGACAACTTTCCTTAACATTGTGAACTGCATAACTGACCAGCAAGGAATAATTACATGAAAATATGCTCAGCTTCTCAGGTAAAATTTGCATCCTCCATAGAGTTCTGCACTGTGGTAGCTTCCTTTCCAACAGTACCTTAGCTACATAACTTATAGCTTTGTGAGTTACAAAGATGTGCTCCAGTCTCCTAAATGTGGTGTTACACCTGAAGCTCTGCATCAAGACAATGATGTCAAATCTCATGTCTGTGGGCCTCAACTGACAGCCTGCAGGTTCACAGAAGAAAGTTTATTTGTGATTGTGGTGGTTCTTCAATATATGCTTCCACTCTGTGGACAAATCCACTCCAGAAAAACCCAAACATCAATAAGCAAAAGCAGCTCTCTTAAGCTGGAGAATTTTTGCCTGACCAACTTCTACAGGTACACACATGAGCTCCTCCCTCTGCACAAGTCACAAATGCTTCTGTGAAAGCCATCACAGATGCTTCTCTCTCTCAGTCCTACTGACCTGAAAGGATTCTTGAAAGGGTAACAGAGATATTGAAAGGAAGGAAGTACCCAGCTGCATTAACAGAGGTAATATAGGATAAAGGGGAATAGTTTCATGAGTGTAAACTTGATGGCCTTTCCAACTTACAGATACTTTCACAGCACAAGTGATTCTAGGAAATCTGCAGGATTCTTCCCGCAGAAACACCATGTAACTAGATGTGGTTTCTAATCAAAGTTTCTAATCAAAATACAGACTGACAATTTATTCTTCTAAAATAAATGTCAGGCAGGAATGTTTCAGCAATACTGATACAGCACTTAATGAAAATATAAACAAAAATTCAGGTGGCAGATTGGCAGACATCCAAAGTCGAGACATCCTGTAGATAACCCCAGGTGTTACCTGGCAGAGTGAATCCTCCCTGTCATGGAAACGGGAAAGTTCAATTTTTTTCAGAAGTATCTCATCAAAATTGCCAGTCCCAAATGTGTGCCATCTTGCCACACAGATGTGTTTTTCCTGAATCTTCAGAAGTGTGCATAGAAAGTTTGGATCAGAAGTAATATATTTCATAAAGTAATAAATGTGTGTTAATACAATGTATCAAAACAGTTTTTACACAGCCTTAGAAAGGAACTGAAAATTAATTCTTATAATAACATAACTGACATGGAAGAATTTTGATAGAGTTTCAGAAAGCCTTAAGTCTCTCATATTCTTTTCTGCCTGACCTGGTGTCTAACTTTAAAATGTTGTTCAAATGCACCATGTGAAGAAGCATCCTGTGATTTGAAAGCCCAGCCCATCAAAGGAGGGATAGGAATTTGCCAAGAGAAACCTCTAAAGCCTTGCTTAGCTCTGAAAATCTCATAGTGAGGACAAAGGCTAGATTTGAGTAACACCTTAGGGGAGCTGAAAGTCTCAGCCTCTTTTGCTCCAGACTATGAAATAGCATCTTCTTTCACTCTATGGACAGATACAAAATCATCAATGAACCTCCCTTACTGAGGAAGCAGAGAGTTGCTCTAAGAGATTTGACATCATTTGGTGGGGAGACACCAAACAAGGAACTACACTACTGTCAAGAAATGTGGGAATACAGGCACCATATATAGGAAGGTAAAAAATTCTAGAGTGAGAAATGCTCCACATGAAGTGCTAATACAGTGCACCTAGTGCACTTCTTTACTCACTGGTGTGAGAAACAAACAGAATGATTGTCTCTGACAAACAGCTAAAGCTATAAAGAACACAAACTCCTCCATATTTCAGCAGTCCCAGCCTTTCTGTCATTATTTCCCTCTGAGCCTGTGTGGCTGTGCTTAGCACAACTGCCCTTGAGCTATTTAGGACATGAAAGCCTTGCAAGTGAAAGCAGGCAATCTTGCAGATGCAGAAGTATCTCAAGGATGGACCACTCAAAGGATACATCATAAGAAATGCAGATTGGTGACGATGGTAACAAATGCAGTCTGCCCATCAGTTCATTCTGTTTCAAAGACTTGTCGATAGTCACCTGAGCTCAGTTTAACCACACTTTAAATATGCAGAAGAGGGTAAGAGAGGAGTCAAGTTATATGAGAAAGGTTTTGGTCTTTGCATAGGAAAGACTTCCTGTTGACCAAGTAGCTCACTGAAGGCCAAGTTTTGTCCCTTCATACACTCACACAAGTGGCATTGAACTGACCGGGAGTGACATTCTTGGAAGGAAAATTTATTGGAAGGCATACAGGAGGGGTAACAGGGCTGTTACATGCCCCACTAGACAGAGATGAGAAAAAATTCTCTGGCTACAACGTGTGAATACAACCAATTCAGCAACATACACAATATGCAGCAATCTCAGAAAAGTGCAGTTACATTTTTTCCTTCCAAGCAAAATTAAGGGGCAATAAAAAAAAAGATCATGTTTAGAGTCTAAAAACAAAACTTTGCAAAATGAAGCTATACTTTTTTTTTTTTTTTTTTTTTTTAAATAAACAGCCCAGAAAAAAACATCCAACTGCTCAGTATTTCATGCCTTCCCTTCTTTCTCAAGGGGCTAAGTGTCTGACAAGTAATGGTTTCTTGTAAACAACTTCTTCATTGTGGACAGCTGTTTATTTTCACAGTAGGATGTTCCCATTAGGCAACCAATAATGATTTACTAACTGTGTCTGCTCCATCAGAGAGAGAACAACACCATCAAATTAGTTCCTGCAACCAATTTGTAGGACCTGTCTGTTTATGTATACAGTACTTTCATTAGGAGTATCTTTGAACGTATTTTCTTTGGAATTAAATTATATAATAATCATGTTTTAATTTACTCTGGTGACAAAACTACAGCAAATTTTTTTCCTTTCAGGTAACTATAATGGCAAGACTGCAAATTTCAAAAAAACATTTAATGGCAAATAGAACTTGGAAAGTTAAGAAAATACTAAATTTACCTAGGAAAGATTAGATTTCATCCTGAATTTCAGATGGGTGCTACAGATGGGGCCAACAGGGAAGTATTTACAACTGTTGTTCTCTTCTAGTTCCTGGGTCACACTGCAATAATCTAAACATTTCTGTGTAAGTCAGATAACATCAAGCTACAGGGATGCAGCTAAAAACTAATGAATTGCAGCATGCTCTAACAATATTTATTCCTTTCTTCCTCCATCACACATGAGAAGTTGTCACTAGGTCTGCGTAACTGGAGCTTATTCTGAGTTTTGAAGCTGCTTACTGAGGACTAGACATTCTCCCATTTCTTTATTTCAGGGCAAAGGAAATAGAATAGAACAAGGAAAATATATTAATATGGTCTTTTAATATATTGTAAGACCAAACTAAGGTGTTATTCTAGGGCTGTCTTCTAAGATGTCAGACAAAAGCATAAAAACATCAACTGCCTAACTGAGATGATAAGAAAAAGCCATACACAGCCATTTCCTGTGCTGTGTGACATCAGTAGTCAGTTTCACACGTCTTTTTTCTTAGGGAGCACTGCACAGAGGAAAATGCCCTCACAGACGATAACGATGATAACACCAGATTTGAAAAAGTGCTTCATCAACATTTTCATCCCACTATCTATGTACTCTGAGGACAAACCACTCACTGAAACTTTTTTAAGAGATTTTTTTTTTTCTTATAATGTACTCAAAGATAAGGCACTGTAGGTATACAATGCCACAATATTAACTATCAGGCAATACTAAGTACACCAACCAGAACACTTACTGCATCCCAGCAAGCAAAATATCAAAAGCCAGACAGAGTCCATATTCCAGAAATATAGTTATAATTAGATTTCACCTCAGAAATAAATCTTTAAAATGGAACACACAGTTAATCTAGTTTTCTACTTTCATTGCAAAAACGTGCTAGCATCCTTACCAAAATTTACAGTTATGTCTGTATTAGCTATTAAATCCATTATTTCTACAACTTAATGTAATGGCAATGGATCAGCAGATCAAAAGCAGTTAATCTGCATGACACTCCTTTTAGAATATACGTGGGTTTGAACATTTAGCACTATTTAGCAACTTACTTTTTCTTCCAAACACCCCCACCATACATGGTCCTCACAACTTCTGGCTTCCAGAAGGACCCTACGCTTTTGGTTCCCACCTAAAATGGAGCCTCAGATCCAGAAGGAGTCTGGTGCTCCAAAGCTGACCTGTGACTGAAAAAATGAATAGCAACTGCAAATGACAATTTATTTCATATTCACATCCAGTGCTCTGATCCAAAAAAAAAAAGTATACTCCACCTATTTTATTTCCATATTCCAACTATTGGTTGGAATAGTTTATTTGTAATATTTGTGGAGTCACTTAAATACTATAGTCTCAGATTTGCAGTTTGTTATAAAAACGGAAGAAATGTGTATTTCATTTTAGAGGTATGGACCAGTTATAACCTAGAACTAGATAACACTACACACCTAATGCTATGTTTAAATACATATACTAAATTCTAAAACATCCTAAAAGACAATACTAGGCATGAACAAAATACTTAAAGCACAAAGTCTAACCATAATGACCTTGTAGAAATTTATACTACAAACTCAGGGCTTGAATAGGTTTGTTCATTGCAAATCTGAGAGAGAAAAAAGACAAGGGTGGAAAATGAATGTGCATGAACATACATACACATAAATATATAGAGATACACCTGCACACATAAATGGACAACAAATCCAAAGGCACCCTATTATAAGCAATAGCTTTCTCAAGCTCTGCTCAGTGTGGAATATTTCATGCAATGCTTTAAACTACTTGAAGGTAGGTCAAAATCACGCATCTGCCTTGGACACCCCAGCATCAGGGATAATGCAAAAATGTGGATAAAGGTTCATATGGATCAGTGTCCTCTGGGCTCAAAATGTTTTTAGTGTGGTAACAAGACAGACCTAAGTTTGATCAATTATAGCAGACTCAATTTGCTAGACTATTAGAAAACTCTTATCTAATCTAGTCTGGCAATTTCTATGGGTTTGGATCCGTCTTAGAAAAAAAATTTGGAATGTCTTTGTCTGTACATGTTACATGTCCTTTTAACATCAAATATGTTACATGAAGGCAAAAAGCTCTAAAAAGAACATGGCAATGCTAATCATCTGCCCTGGACAGAAATGTGTCATAATCACAGCAGACATCTTGGAAGAGTAAAAAGAAAATATTATTAAAATAGTACTATTTCTGGACAATCAGTCTGCAGTGACTGAACTTACATACATCTCCTTGCAGAGAATACAGCCAGAAAAATGGCTAATTTAACTGACTGGTTAAGAAATCAACACATTAATGTAGGTCTCATCATGTGTGGTGCCACTAGGAACAGATTTTAATGTTCTTTGATAATGGAGGAATGAATGGTCATCTAGTCCTTTAAAAACCTTCATAACTGGAATAAAAAAAGAATTGCCACTTATAATCCCACTGGAGTGATAGACAAACCAGCAATTTCTGATTCCTACTATTATCAAAGATATGGATGCTTTATCAGGGATATGCTGATACCCTCACGCTGAAAGAGACCAAGAAACTTCCCTGATGCTGCTAAAGGCAATCTTTGAGCTTGATCTACAAGCAAGAGAGAGAGACAGGCCCACATGAAGAGTCATCTAAATCTGATTCTATATGGTAAAGAGAATTTGGGCCCAGTGATGCCCTGAATCTTGTAGAGGGCTCATTAACAACCATTTCTAAGGCAGAGGAAGGAGAATCAACCCATTATTCTAAACCAAACCCACAGACTTCGGTAAAAATATGTGTTTGTATGAGGACAGCACTTGGGCTCAGTCCATCCATTGTGGATCACTCTTGGCTGCTGGAATTCAACAAGAGCAGATTTACAAGGCAGGAGCCCAAGCCATCAAGCAGGAAGAAACTAGCATAGACTCAAAACTGAGCAGAATGGGTCACAAAATTGCAGGAACCACACTAATTTTATTCACAGATGCCATGTGTAAAACTCTTTGGACAGCATGTGTGATAAAAATGTGTCTCCTGTAAGTGGGGGACCCATTTCAAAGATTAACAGCAATGGCATATAGTAGATAATGCAGTTCATACAGATATCCAGAAAAATAATTAGAAAACCTCCTCTTTGGTCAGGCAGATAGCAAAAACATTCATGTTACAGAGTAGTCTGAAACAGGACTAAGTAATTTTCCATAGCATAGGATTCAGCTTAAATATTGTTTTAACTTGACCAAATCCCCACAGCAAATCTTCTCTCCTATATGACTATTCAATATGGAATAAATTTATAAACTACAGATAAGAACAATCATGAATTTCAGGATTTCAAGGAACAAACATTACAAGAGACATTTCAAAAGAACAGATGGAATAGTGAACAACAGAATCAGTAGGTAGCTGCACTGGATGCATAGGGATAATGGTTGGACTCAACTGTTTGAATTTGCTCTTTTGAATTTGCTTGGTTCCCACACACTTAAACCTGAATAACCATTGTTCTGAGTAGAATTGTAAATATATATCTGCAACTGTCTTGTTGAAAGCACTCAAAGATATAACTAGCCCAGTCTTGGATGTTACAGCAATTTCAGGATTGTATTTGGAATTAATTACCACTGAAGTGCATTCCAGTGGCAGTAGGAGGTCTGTTTAGTTGTTTCTGCATCATCCAAGAGAGTTGCGTATGACTATTAATCAAGTTTTTATTTCCTCTAATCACCCACCTGCACAAATAAGAGTCTGGAACTGCTTCAAGCTTGCATAACCCTTGTAATACCAGGCAACTGTCTGGAAAAAACATCTCTCATTAAGCATTAATGAGAGATGATGGGTGATTTCCACCATTTCCTGAGTAACATTTGAGACTGCCTCTGCAAGCTGCTGATGTCTAATTGAGCATTTGAAAACAATACTACACCATTGCGGGCTACTCTTTTTTTTTTTTTTTTTTTTTTTTTTTTTTTGCAATGGCTGTTTTGCTGGCTTTTCTGTATTTTAAAGGTTTGTAGTGAAATGATCGCACGTCTATGACAGATATTTCATAGGTTTCTCTATTTGCACTGTCTCAACATATTGGCACCCATGTTTCTGGGAGTTCAGTGAAAAGCATAGGGTATAGTTACAGGTTCCAAAATATTTTTGGTTATCTTAATCATTAATGGAAAACTGGGATGCCTAAAAGTCTTGTAAAAAAAAAATACCCCAGAAAAGAATGGTAGATACTGGGGATTTCTGTGCTTATTTTTAAATTTAACTCATCAGTAAGAGGTCACTGAATGTGATCATATGCATGCCTTAGTATTTCATAAGGCTTCTCCTATAAACCAAAGAAAATAACCAAAGTGTGCTGTGCAGAAAAACTACTCTACTATTACAAAGGTAAGAGATAATTACTGAATTAGGCTACATTGTCAAATTATTTCAGAAAATAAACCACAAAAGATGGTGAGACTAAGTGCTCTCAAATCATTTAAATACTGCCAATGGTAGCTATGTACCCCAGGGATGAAGCTCAGTTAATAAATAATTTAAGCAGTCTTGAAGATAAACCTCCCAATATAGATCTACAGCTGCAGTGAAAATCAATTAATGGAAAAAACTATATTTTCATAAGCTTCAGTTTTTCTAACACTCAATTAATTAAGAAAGCTCTTTATCAGAACACTGAAGTCAAAGTGCTAACCAAAATACTTTAAAACCAAAAAGACAGAAATGATGTTTCAAAATGTTTCACAATCCAGTTATTCTTATCTAAAGTATCTAAATTCTCAAGCAGCTTCAGAGAGATCTAGAAAGCTCAGCTCTCAACATGAAAATCTAGATTTTTGTATTTAATATATATTTACACTTAAGAAGCATCTTATTAATATATATTGCATATTGTATCCAGTGTAACAGTTATATTCATTAGGCATATCTGTCTACCAGATAGACTACACTACAGTCAGAATTCAAGGAATCTTTATGGGCTTTACTGTTCAAATTGAAAGCGATACCAAAGCATCTGTACCAGAGTGGATCAGTTATACAGACCAATGTGTTGCTCTGAGACTGTTCAAATGACTTGAGAAAGATAAAGGAAATACTGTGGATAATTTTGGAATAACACAATCCAGTTTCCAACCATTAAGAGCTAATTTTTGGCACTACAGCATTAAAGTTTCTAATAAATCAAACCCCCCAAAAATCTTGATTGCATTTTTTAATTGCCAAATTTTCATTTTACAATTAACTTGCCGAAATATTTTTGCCATATTTTATATATTTCATTTGTACATAACATTTTCATCTGAAAACTACAAACATTCTACCCTTTTTACTAATATTCCTGCATTATTTTCTATCTCCTTCAATTCAAATAAAAGTATATATTATAGAAGTGTTATATATTTAGACATTATTAATCTTACTGTCTGACTGACAAAGCAGGATTTACATAACTTCTCTGAGTGTTTAGAATCTTCTCAACACTTCAGCATACTAAATTTTGCTATTGTCACTACTGTTATAGGCTCCACAGAGTTTTAAGCTCTTTACAACTCTGTACAAGTTTCAAGCAACTGCAAAAGCAAGCAATACTCAGCCATGTAATCTGTGGATCTTATTTTGCTTCTAGGTTCTCTAAGATCCATATGCTAGCTTTGTAAATTTCTTCAAATTCTTCCCATTATGTTTTCCCACTAATAGAACCTACTGCATTGATTACAGAGACCACAGATATCTAATTTTGAAAGACTCTTGGAATTTTTGAGACCAGCAGTTAACTACATAAAGGAATGATAAAATTAGCACAAAAACTTCATATATATTGAAGAGGTATGCCATTTGTATTTGCCGTGGACAGCAAATGAATAAATCTCCATTTTTTAGGCCATGCAGATTTGGTCCATTTGTTTGATATAGAGCCAAATAAGTATATTTAGACAAGAAGGAGTATTCCAGCAGAGTGGAGCAGAAACAGAGGGATTGTAATTAAGTAAAACTATGGGGGTTTTGCCAAATTTTATGGAGACAAGTATGGCTTGAAATTTTTCAAGTTTCTTTAACTTAAAGTTCTTAAAATATAAGAATCACAATTAAATCACACTGGAATACAGGTAAGAATATAACTAAAAGACCCACACAAGTTCTGTCACTCTTACTGGAGGAACTCCTAACCACTAACAATTTCCTACTATAGATGCCACTATTCCATTAGAACACACTTTTGTTAAATTGATAAATAACAAATTCTTCTTGCAGTTATAACAGGTTGGATGAGAAAAACTCTGAAAGACAACTTACATAATTGATTAGAAATAAGTATTTCTTTCAAAATTTACTTACACAATAGTTACAGAAAGTTCTCATAACTTTTCACCATAACGTAAGACAAATACACATACAAGTAATGGAAATGCACTTGGATAAAAATTTAGTGTCAATCCCAGTCCTATGGGTAAGAAAATGGTTTCAATTGTGCTCCACTATTTATTATGTATCTTCCATCATGAAGAGAAAAAATTCTGAAAGAAAAAGGACATGGAGTGAATTGCAGCTGGAGCTAGACTGGAAAGAGTATTCTTACTAGGAGCTAGTTTCAATGTCATCATCCAGAACAGTTACTGGGGAATATGGGGTTGTGTTTGTTAAAGGTGTTACGTTTATGTTTGCTTATATGGTTATGTTTACCAGAAAGCCCTGTGGTGGGGCACACAGCAGGCTGGGCCACGAGATGTTGGTTGCGGGGGAGAGGCAGTTGTGGGGAGAGATGCGTAGACAGCATGTGAGCAGGAAGCTGATTGGGCAGTGAGAGGTGTGGACAGCATGTGAGCAGGAAGCTGATTGGGTGGTGAGATGCATAGACAACGGAACTGCAGCTAAGCAGCCAATGAGTGCTTTTCTTCTGTTAAGTTTTGGTTATGTCTGATGGAAACTAAAGGTATATATGGGAGATGTTTTCTACAATAAAGTAATTTCCTTCCCAAGCACAATGGGGTCCACATGGCTTTGTTTGCCATTGCTACAAGTTAGAACTACATACAGTGATATACTGTATTGCAGAAGGAATAAATCCTGCTATGGAGCCACAAAATATGAAATGGTCTTTTTGAAGACCATTTTGATGTTTTCTGATAACAATAAATCAGCTGGGTGTGAAAATATTCTTTCATATGGGTTCTTTAAAACTGAGGTATTTTGATGCATATTAGGAAAAAAAGAGGAAAAGACTAATTTGATATTCTGTTGCAGTAGCAAATTATTCTATTATTAGATACTATTAAATATATGCTGCATCTATATGTTTGTGGACTGGCAATAGAAACCCTTTCCAATCCTATTTTGACATATAGCCAAATCCTACACCTCTTGCACACTTCAAGTTTTCTTTTGAGGTGGCATGAAAAGGAAATGGTATAAAAAGAACAAAAATCAAATCTCTGTAAAGTAAGAGAAGAAAACTTTTTGGCAGCAAGCTACATGTTGCCATCATGATTAGCAGATGAGAAAGGGAGACAAAAACAGAGAAAATTGAAGTAAATGAGTAGTTTTTATTTAGCTTCAAATAGAACAGGAGGAATTTTTTTTTAAATGCAACACTGATTACCTTCACTAGGAATCAATGTTTTTCTATTTTTTAATCATTTATTACACTGAATAAAGCAAATAAATCTGTTCATTATGTACAAAATTGTTTTATTTTAAAAATTGCTTAATATTTTCACAAATATTTTGACTTTTACAAAATTTAGCAAATCATGCCAAAAATTCTGCTTTCTAAATGTACAACAGTTAATAGAGAAGTTTATTAAAATGCATAAAAGATATAATTCTCATTAAAAAGAGTTTCCAGTGGAACACAAACATATTCAAGTATTAAATATAATCTCTTAATTCTTTTCACAAAACTAAAATGTCTAATTTGTTTTTTGCTGGAGAAGTAAAGACAGTAGAAATAGGATTTTTTATTTTTTAATAATAAAATCTAGTATTTCAGATATGATTCAGGCCAACACTGAAATAAAATTATTAGTGCGGCTATTCAGTTGATTGTATGATATAAGCTAAAATTATATTCCAATTTTGACATAATCAGTCACCAAAATAAATTCTCCTAAGGACTGCCAGTCAGAAGAATCTGAAAAACTTTTTTAGTTTGTTTGGTGTTGAGTAGAGGGAAGAGTTACTGCATGGAGCGTCTGGCATAGAGCTGGGATGCACACAGGTTGTACAGATCATTGAATAGAATTCTCATGTCCTGTGATACAGATATAGTCACTCTTATTATAGCCTGATACTTAGGGTTCTCAACTTGATCTTCCACATCCCTGATATGGGACAAAGAAATACAAGGGATTGCCAAAGTCATCAAATCTAATAGCTAAATCAAAAGTAATCACATAATAAAAAACTGTGCAAGTCTACAGCAAGTCACAAACCATTCCCTAATAAACTGGGTTAAACTTGCAACCTTCAATACAAAAATATCAAAAAAGCTGGAAAAACTACACAAGAAGCCGGAGATAGCAGGAACATTGGTAACGCTGAGAATGTCTATAGTACCCTAAGGTATGTATATTGTAGCACCTATTGATTAAACATTCAGAGCTGAGCAGATTTATCATCTGAAATTAGAAACCAAACAGTGGAGAAATTAATTTTCCACAAAAGACAGAGTTCTTTCTGTGATTCAACACATATCTATATTGCATTTCCAGTGTTTCTGAAAACCACTTTAGCTTTTTTTGCACTACTTGAACTGCATTGCATTATAGACATAACTCAAGTGAAGCACTAGCTCTTGAGCACTGGATCTCTCAAACTATAGGACTCAATTTCATCTTCATGAGAAATAGCATAATATGCAGTCTTGAATATATCAGGATAAAAAGTATAAGCTCAAGATAACTGGTTCTTCCCAGCTTCTAAAATGGAGTAAGATTCAAACTGAAAAGCTTTGTAGAAAATTCAGCATAAGGTTTGCAAAAAATTCACAGGTGCATCAGGAGACACATTAACTATTCAGATCTCTGTGCCATGATATACCAATTTCAAGCTTATATTCCTCTAGACTGTACCAGATGCATGTAAACTGTAAACAAATTAATAGTCAGATGAAGTCTTACTATTACTCCTACTATTAGCAATTTGGTGAGCTTTACAGAAGTATTATTTCCCATTTATCTGTTAAGTTACTGCCACTTATGAAAGGCACTATCATTTACATCTGCTCAATTATCAAACAATCCCATCAGCACTCTGAGGTGTAGTATTACTTACCAGAGTGAAATATACTCTGTGGGGTCTATATATGTTCCAGCCCTAACTCAAAGTACTACAAAGGATGTTGCAACTAATAGTCATTTAACAAAGTAAAACTCAAATCCTGCTAAATAATATTTTCACATGGGCTTTAAAATGCAAAACAGCCAAAAATATTTATGGTCTTTTTAATAATTGTTTTGATTTGAAAAAGAGTTTTTGTCTGATGGCATGCAGTCAAGTGTATAATGAGATCATTTTAGACAGTAATCACACCAGGATGGGTGAAACTGAGTGTTGGTCAGAATGCACACACTTTGATGAGCACTCATTTGCAAAAAATTGCCAAAATCTCCTGTGAGGGTTGATTTTTTTCAACTGCATTTTAATGAATAATAATAAAACCCAATGAAACATCAGAAAAATTTTAACATATGTCAAGCATATTTGTAGACAAAGATAGTTCTTTGGAAAATGAAGTTACTTTGACATAAACATATTTACTGAAACATAGTGGATGGGCGGAGACATGCATGCATTTTGATAATGAACTGATCCCATGGTATCAGCCATCCCCATGTGTTTTAACTTCAAATATGACAGTGTTTTTGAGAATAACATTTCATTCTTCAGGATATTATCAGAGATGCTCCAGGGGAGCATATGATGGGGAGCATATAATGGGAAGCAATTATCTTAATTATATACTAAAAACCTTTTAGAGGGATGATAAGGTTTTAAAGGAAAGTACATTAGAGATGCATGTAAGAATTGACATGACTTGTGCAACCTAAAATCAGTCTCCTGTGCACATGCATTCTGAAGAAGCCTTTATGATTATGCTGTTTCTCCACGTGACCTCTGCTGCATCAAGGTCATAAAAATCTGGGGGAAATGGACAATGGAACAAACAAATTTATGGCACATTACTCTAGAAATGTGGCAGAAGCAATATTATTATAAACCAAGTGATGCAAAATATTTTCCCTAAATACCAAACAGAAACTCACATGAAAATATTCAAAAGCAATGTTAAATGAGAGTTATAAAAGCTTGAAATTTTTAATCAACATATCTAATTTGTATCCAAGAATTCAAAAAGATCTGGCAAGAATTCATCTCAACAAATGGTGCGGTTTCTTAATAGCACCTGGCATACTGATAAGATTTAAGAAGACTAAAAGGAAGCTAATGGGGTAGCCTTGGTCATTAAAGGCTTTCAGCCTGAGATCAGAAATAATGGAAGAACTGATATGGATCACCATTAATAAAAAATTGAAGGAGCATGGGTCATGCAAATTAGCATTGAATCAGAAAAACTGGACCTTATTATTTAACCTGGGCTTTTAAAATAAAACATTAGGTTTGTTGAATAGAGGTAAACACTACAAGTACATTTGGATTAATGAATTTTATTCAAGTGGTCTATGTGGAGGAAATTAAAACATTTTATACTGAATTGTTTCAGATACATGTGCATGAAAGAGTCAACTACCCAAATGGAAAAAACGTTTTATCATCTTTATCCTGCAAATCCATTATAAGTAAAAGGAGAGTCAAAAAGCCTACATAAACCTCATTCCTTTAATGCTCTTTGTCAGGATTCTGAAAGCTGCAGGAGTCAGCCAAGAAAGCACTCTAGAAACAGCAATCAGTGAATACTTCTTTCTGTCTGTTCCACTGTCTGCTTCTCAGTTTGTGACACTGAAATTTTATTTTAGACCTGCAGGAGAAATTCTAATTTTGTCAAAATCCAAGAAGTTAAGTGAAAAAAAAAAAATTAAAAAAAAGAAAAAAAAAACTTTTTTAAATTCCCAACACAGTAAAGAATTAATTTTTAACATAGTGCTTTGGAGTTAGAGTCTGCTACTCATGTGATGACAAAATTGGAGGATTTCAATTTTCTAGTTATTAATTAGAGAATTTTATGATAACAGAGGTTTGTCCAAATACAAAATTTCCCTGATCAAAATAGAATAAATAAGGGAATACAACAAAGTATTTTTTTTCCCTTTCCCTTTGTAACTTCTAAAAAAAAAAACCCCGATTCCCACATTGTACAGGAAATAGAAACAATAAAGCATGGATATGTTTTCTTCTTTCAGCATTAGGGAGGAGATATGTGCTCAGTGGGTATACAGCAGGCTACAGATGTGTCAAGAAAGAATATGGGACAGTATCTGTCTACATAAAATGAATACAGACTACCAGAGCCTGTTTCTTGGGTAATAAGAGAAACTTGCCATATCTGGATACTCTAGGAACAAACTTCACTGTGGAAAGAACTTTCAGGCTGTCTCCCTCACCTCCTGAACACTACCCAAATACAACTAGAGTGGGCCACAGCTTTAACACGTCACAATGTGATTAGAAGGAGGGAGTTAACAAGGCAGAAATCAGAGTTACACACCTCACTGACACATCGACTGCCACTTCCAACTACAACAGTGTAGCAGATAATTTTGGAGGCATCTTCTCCTGATTTCAGACAAAATCAGAAGGGAGATATTCTCACAGATATTACCTCATTTTTCATCTCATAATACAAGTGACATTTTTCCCAGTCTCATAGCAATACTTAATTGACTAATTCCTAATTCTAATGAAAACCCTTATTTTGGAAGATAATGTATACAGTCTATATCTAACCAAATCTAACCAAACTGAAATCATTGGCAAAACATGTTAACATCAATGGCATTAAGAATACATCAGCCTCTGAGACTCAGATCACTTGAAGACCTACTCATCGAGACAAGCAGGTCTATAACACCTGTCTACAAAATAATGACCAACACAGGACCACAGGTGAACTGTGCTCCTCTAGGAGATACAGTATTTTTAAAAGTCAGTAGAAAGCATCCTAATTGAAAAATATCAGAAATACAAAAAAAAGGTATGAAATTAATATTATGATGAGGCAAAACTAGCAAGCTTCTCATATTTTGGGGATTTGTACTTTGAGAAAATAAAAGGAACTATAAAATTCCATAAAATACTTTAAAAATTAAAAGAAATTATAAAATTTTATTTTCTGTTATAGAAACAGCTACAGCAGCAAATACTATAGGCATAAATTTCAGGAATGTTTTCTGATTTTGAAGGGTGCTTTAAAAAGTACTAGCTGTACTGAAGAAAAAAACCAGCAAAATGCAAGATAAAAGAGCTATTGTATATTTCACTCTTCCATCAGCACTCTCTTGATTTTCATTAAATTGTCACATGAAATCAAAAATCTTAGCTGTAAATATATAACAATGTATTAGACAAAATAGCTTCTTGTAAGTGTGTACTATATCCTGCACTATATCCTGTGGCAGTCAGAATGACAAATACAAAATGAGTCATCACTGAAAGTCAGGAGAAGGGTAGTTCAGTTTCTGGTACAGTGTTCTGGTAAAGATGTGTATCTTGAAACTCTGACTGTGAACTTTAAAACACTGTAAATTAATCTATTAAAACAAGTAAATTGATACATGCTGTACCATAGCCAAATTATCTCCATTCAGCTCAAACATGGCTTAAAGGAAGGAAAAGAATAGGAGAGAAAAAAAATGTATATGTCTTGACACTACATTTCACTTTTAGTGAGTTATTGACTAAAAATTTAACTGAAAAATTTTGATAATTTTCAATTTTTACTTTTGAAATAAATATTTTTAAAAAGCACATAAACAGCAAAGTCAAACTAATTTCATCTGGACTAAATATAACATTTAATTGGGAAAAAGACATCTGTTTTCCAGTTCAACCACCTCAGTTGGTATAAACGTTATAACCCAGATATGCTTTCTGAAGAGTTGCTGGAGAGCTGCAACTTATCCAAAGACAGAATGCTAGGATATCTCTTTCTTGACTGGAGTTGGCCATGAATACAGTTGGATAACTTTAAAAGCGGGCCCCCAAGAAGAGGTATTAGAATTTGTAGTTGATACTGGGGCAGAGAGAATTTGTGTAGTAAATATTCCAAGCGGGTGTGATGTGAGTAATGACACCGTGAAAATAACAGGAGCAAAAGGAGAAGGTTTAAAGTTCCTGTCAATAAAAATGTAGTAATTGAAGGGGAAACCAGAATATGGATGGGAGATATTTGTTCCTGGAGCAGGTAGCAACTTATTGGGGAGAGTTGTACAGAAACAATTACGAATAGGGGTTATACCAGAAGAAAGGAAGATCTGCAGAACAAGCCTGCCTAGAAGGGTAAAGAATATATGATAATGGTTCATCCAGATGCTTACAAGGAAAAAGGATGTCAGGATTTGCCTTGGTTGATGGGAAAAATATGCACAACATCAAAAGGAAAATTGCTTTCAAATTGGTCAGCTCAGTCTCATGAATTATATGCTCCAAAAAGAGCGCTGGAATATTTATCACACAAGGAAGGAACCATATATACTGATTCAAAGTATTAGTACGCACCTTCAGAAAAATTTGAGAAGGGGTTACTAAATTCAAAAGGAAAGGGACTGATACACAAGCAACTCATTTTAGAGGTCCTAGAGGCATTAAAATTGCCTGAAGAAATATCTGTAGTACATGGTAAAGGACACCAAAGGGGAATGACCTCAGAAATAAGAGGAAATAATTTGGCAGATCAAGAAGCCAGAGATGCAGCAGAAAATAGGACCAAAGGTTATGTTAATTTTGACCCCAGACAAGGAAGAATTGGAAATCCCAAAGTAGAAGTAAAGGAATTACGTAAGATAGGGGGAGAGCAACATCAGTCTGGGAAATGGAAACTTTCTGATGGGACGCAGTTACTTAATAAGCCACTTACTAGGAAAATATTAGAAGATATGCATTAAAAATCTCATTGGGGTTCTCAGGCTTTGTGTGATCACTTTTTAAGGAATTATGGGTGCATTGGAGTTTTTGGGTTGGCAAAGCAAATAACTGGGAAATGTATAACTTGCCAAAAGATAAATAAAAAGATAATGAGAAAAACAACATTAGGAGGCCACAGGTTAGCTCTGCTACCACTGCAAAGTATCCAAGTGGACTTTACTGAACTTTCCCAAGTGCAGAGGTGGAAGTTTTTATTAGTAGTAATAGACCACTTAACTCATTGGGTAGAAGCTGTTCCCACTGTCAGAGCTACAGCTAATGCAGTATGTAAAACCCTTTTGGAACAAATTACTCCCAGGTAAGGAATGGTTAATAGAATAGACTCAGATAGAGGAACACGTTTTACATCAAGAGTCTTACAGCAAATAACACAAGCCTTCGGAATAAAATGGGAATTACATACCCCAGGGCATCCACAGAGTTTGGGCCAGGTAGAGAGGATGAACCCTTAAATAGACTTTAAAGAGAACTTCAACAAAGTTAATGACTGAAACCCAGATGTCATGGGTAAATTGTTTACCTTTGGCTCTATTGACAGTCCGAACACAACCCAGGTCAGACCTGGGAGTGTTACCATATGAGAGGAAGTTCAGACTACCCTTTTTTTGACCACCCAACATGAAACTCCTACATATGAAGTAGGGGCAATGAGTGTTAGAAAATGTGTCACCACAATTTCAAGAACGCTTGAAAATTTGCAGTTTAAAGGAATAATCCCTCAAAGCACACCTTTAGAATTAAAAATCCAGCAGAATCAATGCCAGCAGCATCAAAGGACCTGTGAAGGAACTTGAGGAGTGGACTATAACATCTAAACCGGGTGACACCAAATTGATTCTTAAGAGGGGACTGGGTGTTGATGAACTGGGAAGACCCAAATGATCCAGGAAATGTACAAAGAATCACACCTAACTGGGAAAAAAGGCCAAGCTTATATCAGTGGTTTCAAGTGCCGCCTGGACAAGTTTTGAGACACCTCTGACACCCCCCCCCCCTTGGGGAGGAATACTTCCACTTCAAACAGGAAGATCAGGACTGTTTCAGTCATAGAGTTCCCATAGTCTGGCCTTAGCCTGTGACTTATACAAAGAGGAGGAAGGATTAGAGCTTCCATCAGTGCCATACCATATACCCTGTCTGATTCATCCCGATACCAGACATGCTAGCTGAGTTAAATGTAAATGTTTAAATTGCGGAAAAAAATGGTACTGCAGCTCACAAAATTGATGGTCTCGTTGCATGAAGTGTCGAGTACCAAATCTATTCCCTATCCAGATAGACTAAGAACAATTGAAATAATAACTTTTCTTTGTAGATGGGAATTACTAGTGCCTGTTGAATGGGAGGTACCTGAGGAACAGTGGGAAACTACAGTTAAGGAACATCAAAAATGATTTGCCTGGAAATTAGCAAAAAGGGAGTGACAAGGAAATAGAGGGCAAGACTGGGCTGACCGCTGTACTCGCCACCAAGATCATACACACCTGCTATGGTAGCAGCCCCATAGGCATGGGAGGTGGGGATATAAGCCATACCAGACCTCTGTTATTCCTTTTTCTATCACTCATTTTTTGTCTTTTCCCTTTCAGAATACCAGCAAAATCATGTTACAAATGCTACTGAATGCTTTGTATAACCCATGCAAATTAGGTACCTATATGCAAAACGGGAAAAAAATACTGGATTGAGGAAACCTTAGGAAAAGGTAATAATAGGGTCAGAAGTGAATGTCTAAAAGGGGAGAGATGGGTTTGTTTCACATTTGCCCTTAGGCATAGAGTCCAAGATTTTGTTTGTTATTAAACAAAAAGGCAAAGCCAGCACAGCAATCTAACTTTGTACCAACCCCACATCAAAATTTGTATATGAAGCTTAAACAGCAATTGGAAAAGGAAATAGATATCTCAAGATTTGAGAAAAACCTGATTGTGGAAATGGGGGAAAGAATAAGTAAGAAATTTAACATAACCATCTGTTGGGTCTGTGGAGGGGCTTTGATGACAAAGAAATGGCCATGGAAAGGCAGTATCTTAGGCCCAGTTGAACTCCTTAAGTGGAACTGGACAAATAGAAGGGGGGGAAGCAGACCAGAAGAGTGGCTTCTAAGTTCAACAGTGATAGGAGAAGAATACCTCTAGTGCACTGGGAAAAATTATCTTGGCGAAGTAGGAAATACTCCCTGTAAGAGATATAAAGTTAGTAATGGAACTTTTACATAGTGAATCCCAGAGGAACCAACTCTGTATCGGACACAAAGAAAAACAAACAAACAAAAGAAGTATAATACCAAAATCAGATTTTTCTAATGTAACGATACATACAAAATTCCTTATTTTGGGATCCCAGAAATATCCAAATTTTGGGAGAATATAAATCAACAGAAAAATGATTATTAGAAATATTTGGGCCAACCACCTGGACACAAGATGGGAGTTGGGGAAACTGAACCCCAACTTATATGCTGAATTCTATTATAAGACTCCAAGCAGGTGTAGAAAGAGTAACAAACAGAACTGGCCAGGCACTGGAATTAATATCAAGTCAACAAAGCCAAACAAGAGCTGCAGTGTATCAGAATGAGTGGATTTTTGACTATTTATTAGTGGAAGAAGGTGTTTTTGGAAAATTTAATACATCAGATTGTTGATTGAAAATAGATGAGAAGAGGGATGCTGTCCTAGATATAGCAAAAAATATAAGAAAAATAGCCTATGAACCAGTCCAAAACTGGGAAACAATGCTAAAAACTAGCTGGTGGGAAAATGCATTGGGATAGAATGGCAGAAGAAGCTAGGCTCCTCTTATGTGCTACAGCTGGTCTGATATTTTTTCCTTGCTTGACCCCTGTTTTATTTGGCTAATCACCAGCATAGTCCAAGGCATGCAACCGGTAACAATACCTAATGACCCAAAACTGTCTACATCTGGAACAGCACAAAAGATTGTGGTGTTAGAGAAACAAAATAATATGGAAGATCCCTTCGAAGAAGCAAAACTGATTTGTGAAAAAAGAAAAAGAAGCAAATAATGGAAGTTAGAAAACAAGAATTATTGCTTAAGCCAAATGATTTATAAAAAGGGAAGCACAGGGATTGTTATAATTACATATTATAATATTGGCTTTTTGCAAATATTAAAATGGATGCTATATGTATAGCGTTAAAGTAACTTTGCTATAAAGATATAGTTGTTATTTCTGCTATTAACTACACATAGACATAGCAGTGGAACAGCGGATACAGTTATGCTTGTAATTAAACTGCCTGCTTGGCTGGGATAACATCCAATGAATGTATAATGAAAACCCCTGCCACTGATATGCTAACTAGCAGCACCTGCCGTCTGAAGACAGTATGGACCAAAACCCAAGCTGGAGGTGATAATAAGAACAGACTAAAACCATAGTCAAGAAATGCGCATGCTCTAAAAAGGTGAATCCAAGGAGGAGCCATGCTAAACAGTTCTAGGAGCATGTAAACTAGTTTGGGGAAAAGTATAAATATGCACAATTGTTTATGAATATGCAATAGGCTGATGCAATAGAAAAGGTATATAAAGGGTGTCTCCGAAATAGCAGGTGTGCTCTTGGCTGAATGCCAAGCACCCGGCCGTTAAAAAAATTGCTTTATTGTCTTTGTCTCCTATTGTTCTTTATTAAACTTTTAAATTTTACCAATAGAATGAACCTTGTTTTTCACATCAGGGCACTGTGAGACTCTCTTGCTCATTCTTTCCATGGCCTGTGATACCCTTTCTGTGCTAAATGTGAAGAGGGATTATATTGTGCAAAAAATCCTGAGAACTGGGAAATTTCAGTTAACAATGGGAACATTTCTCTAAAGCAAAAAATTACTTAGAGAAGAAAATGCTTGCTGCTTAAGAATTGTACAGCTATTAGGTTGCTATGGAAACACAACCCTCTTCTGTCAGTGAACCAACTCCACCAAAAGGATGCAGGGCTCACGTTATGATACCTATGCCCTGTGTTCTGTAATGACAAGCTCTGAGTGGCTCTTCACTTCTCACTCAGCATACAGACCAATTATACTCTTTGAGATAATGTCCCCTTGAGTAATAGACAGAACAATAAGGGTCCTTTGAATAGCACTCATATATATATCATCACAGAATCACAGAATATTCTGATAATAATTCCTTGGAAGCAATCCACAAGATCATCAATGTCCAACTCCTGGCCCTGCACAGGACAGCCTGAAGAATCACATCATGTGCCTGAGTGCTGTCCAAACACCTCTCAAACTCTGGTAGGCCTGGTGCTGTGGTGTCATGTTCAGGTCCTGAAGCACTAGTAAGTTTTAATGGCCCAGACAAGAATTCCAAGGGTCTTCATTGACATCCCTGCTGCTTAGAATATTCAGCACTGATGGCAGATAGATGGTAATGATTTTGAACATGCACCACAATATCAAAAGCCTTCATGGACAGTCAGTCGTTTCAGAAACATTTGTGTTAAATTAGGCTAAATTTCATAGAGCATTTTCAGCTGATTCTAGACCAACTGTTACACTGTCTCCTTTGTCATGTTCTTTCTTCTACACAAGATGATTTTTCTTGATCATTAAACACCTTTTCTTGAAAGTAATCCTGAAGAGTTAGACAGTAGGTCATGTGTTTAAGTGCACTATTTCCTGCTATCTCTGGTTTAAAAAGCATACTTAAATTAAATACAGCTCTATTAACAGTCCTTCTGCTTGAAGCAATTTTGTGAGTGGCATTCAGAAAGGTTTGTGTGTGACCCTTCAGATCAATTAGAGTTTCAAAGTGATGAACCATTGATGACTAAAGCTACAACCTTGAGTTTCCATTCATCCAGACAATCTTATATATCTGGCAGTGTGATGATTCCTTCTTGTGGCCACTTTTCACTGCTTTGCTTATAACTAGAAATTAACTGCACAAAAATGAAAGTATAAATTCATCAAGTTAGAAAATATGTATTTGGGATCTTAGTCTCAATCTGGAAAACTGAAGTTTGCAATATTGAGGATTACTGAAGTCAAACAGAAACTGACAAATAGAACTCGATTTACCAAACCAAGTATTTTATGATTTTGGAAACTAAGTAAAAGACATATTTCAATGTTGATAAAAATGTTATCACAGCTAGGCTTATTTCAATCCAGGTTTCTGGAGAATAGTCTCCTAGATATCTGTGTGAGACTGTTGACACAGTGTTATACAGCTGAGGTGATCTGACACACTGACTGCAAGTTTTCAGGTTCATTTTCATTGTGATGACAGGAGAGGGATGCCAGGCTGAGAAAGAAAAAAAAAAAAAAAAAAAAAAAAAAAAAAAAACAACCCTAATAGAGCAAAAAATTGGTCAGCTTGGGGGCAGTTTGATATATTGTACTAATTCAATGTCAAATTTTTTTTATTAATTTCCCTGTTGTGATTATGAGGCTATAAGAAGAAGGTCTGATTAATTACAGATTTATCAACTGCCTGGTCCTCCTTATGATTCACTGGCATTTAAGCACAAATCAAGTAACTTCTTTGGATAACAAAAACATCCTGACTGACAACAGCAAGATTGCTTCAAGGTACACTTAGCTGGGCAAATAGTAGAATAGCTGCTATCTCTTTATAGAAGCTCCTTGCCTTTTGCTTACCTGCTATAAGATACTGGCAACACATCACATATCTAAGGACAATATTTATCCCTGATAGAATCCATATCTTTGATATAACTGGGTAGAGGAGTTGCATAAGAGCTATCTTTAAAATTACTGACTTGGGAATTGCTGACTTGGGAATTGAGAGCTCAGCATAAGTGAAGCCCCATAATATTTACCTTATTTCTCAGCTGGATTTTGCAGCCCACACTGAGTTCTGCTTTGTCACAGCTCAGCTGTTTTTAGAATTGAAGATGGCTCACTAAGGTGTACCTGACCTGTAGCCACAGCGAAGTAAGATAAGGAAACATAATAGGTTCTTGAACTAGAATTCTTTTATCCAATGGTGATTCTCATGCAGTTTACATGGGGAAATATCTCTTGTCATTGAGATGCTTTATTGAAACCTTCGTTAATCTCCATGGAGATATCAAATTTCCCAAGAAAGGTGGTTGTTTTTTCTCTTCCACAAGTTGTTCGGGAGAAACAGAGTTTGAAAAGCCCTCTGATGATACTCAAGGAGACCCAAATATAGTTTATTATTACTGGCCATCACTCATGATTATTGAAAATTTACAATGCAAACTTCCACCTGGTCTCATGCATAGGGATTTTCTGCAGTAGAAAATATAAAAGCAGACTCAAGGAGATATAATCTCCCTACTGGTTAGGGGCATGCACTTAACTACAACTAAAAAAAAAATATCATTTATTCTATAATGTAGCTCAGATTTCATTCAATATTTCTCCTAAATAAAATGGATGACACTGTGAGATATAAGGATGGGCTGTGGTACAGAATGTCTAAGCTACTAAGGGTACAAGTCTGTAAGGGTCTTTAACATCAGAGCCCCAAAAGCAGCCTGCTGGTACACCTAAATTGGTATTCTGGATTCTATATAAGTGGCCAAAACCACACTAACTTCATGAACATTTTTTGGACTTCATTTACGCCTTTTTCAAGATGATTTGCTGCTACAGTTCACAAAATTCCTTTACATCCCTAAAAGCAAAAGGGCAATACTAATGCATGGTTTATGAACTAATAAAATTTCATTACTATTTTTCAAGATTAAATATGTCATTTGAATTCATTTTTAAATAGAAGAGCAGTGTAAAAATTAAACTGAGTAGCAGAAGTGTCTAATTTAAGGAATAAGGATACTGTCCTGGAATAGGACAGTACAATATCCACCAGGACAATATCAAACAGAAGAATCAGTCGGTTTGATTAATGAATAAATTATTTTATATACATTTTATGAGATGGATCTATGACATTTAACCCCCAAATTTATATTTTACTTAATGGGAAAAAATGGTTTCAAAGAGTGAAATATTTCAGAATATTCCTGTCATGTCTTAACTAAAAGTAGAAATGCTGAGAGATGCTTATACAATCTTGCCAAACTTGTCCTTTTAATCTATCACAGAAACAAAGAACAGTTTAACTTAACAAGCAGTCTTTTTCACTCCTAATTAGAAGCAACTGCTTTAACTGTGAACATAAACCAATAAATGTAGCTGTTCCTCTTCCTATATAAACCTAATTTCTTGCAAACAGACACAAAACTCACACAATATTGGTTTTCAGAAGTAGAAGTAACCAACTTTATGACTATTTTTATTTGCTTTCTATTCAGTTTTTCTCCCTGAAAACTAACAAGCCTTTACCATTTGTTGAGTTCTCATCCTCAGTGATTCCTTACTGGTTCAACAATAAAATTCAGGAGAACTACAGAGCAGTCTGTAGGGTTTTTTCTCCCCAGAACCCTACATAATAGAGAAATTTGAAGCAGTATTCCAAAGTGAGCATGTCTCATTGACACAAAAACTGAGGGAAATTCAGAGGAAAAAGCATGCAAAATTAGTTTGGTTTTTTTTAAGAAATTATCTGTAATCATATGTAACGCATTCAAGCAATAAATATATGTGACCTAAAGTGGCAGGGTGACTTCACATACAATTTCACCTAGTGCTAAACACTTTATAATTGAGAGTGACCTGATTTACTTCATTTGGTCCATTTGTAGTATAAGAGCCAACAGGATTCCAGATATGGTTTGCAAGCCAGGCCGGTTAAATAACTTCTACATTTATAGCTTAAAATAAAACCACATATTTCTGTCAAATGTTCTTGACAGTAAAATGCCAAGGGGAAAATATAATGGTGGTATATGGAAAACTAAGGCAGAAGGAATTACAGTACATTTGTATTGTCAACTTGTTGATCTCGTTAGATCTTCTAAATATGCATGCCCTCATGAATGTCCTACACCTTCCTAGGTTATACTCTAGGCCTCTGATGCACACTATTTTAAAATTTGCACAAAACATAATTCCAGATTAAGACATAAAAATGTCCTTTATAAGATCTGTGTTTCCCACTGATCTCAATTGACTTACTATGCCTAAGTAAAATACTTGTGTCCAGCAAACAGCACAATTCTAAAGTCCGGTATTTTAACTAGTGAAAATTCCATCTTTTTAAAAAAATACTAATTACAATGGGAAGCTTTGTGGTTGAGCCCCATTAATAAGAAGGCAGGTAATTAACTCCCCCTACCAATTTCTTGGGTGTGCGTATGGCAGTCTTTCCAGTGCAATCCATATGTTCATGGTAATTACTCAAGTAGAAGTGTGAAAAACAAAGATAATTCATTATTTTCTTCCTCTACTGAAAAACAACCCCCAATATTGTCCTGCACAGACTAATTTTTTCTAGATTATCAGAGCCAAAGTAAGAAACACAAGTAGTCATGCTGATATTCAAGTCAGATTCTGGTCCATTCTGTGCAACTATGCTATAAAGATGCTATCCTATTTTGTGCCACCTTTTAGACTACTGCTCAGAATGCAGGTTCCACCAAGTCTTCTTTAGCCCAAATTTAATACAGAGGTGAGAATTACAATCCACTCCACCTTACCTTGCAAACTCCAAAGCAGTAACTAGCTATCTGGCCCTCATATACTATGCCTGATATAGCTCTGGCACACTTTCAACATTAGTTCAGCTGTGAAATCAAGATGGTGCTTCCCCTTACACAGACGTGATCAGTAACATGATGTTAGTCAGTAATCATGTCATCCTTGTATATTACCCAAATCATGATTCCTAATCAAGATCACACAGGTCGGAAAGTCAATTGCATGTTTCAGGTAGGTCTCTGCTGCTTAGAACTGTCATTTGTCAAAGTAGACTCTCAGTCCCATTACTTAGAGCAAAATGACTATATTCTGAAATTCCTGTACCAGGTGATGACTAATGAAGAGTTCAAACAAGGGTAATGAAAGAGATCATATATTTTTGGAGAATATAAACAGAATTCCTACAGATAATATCATACTTATAGATAATATCTAAATTAGCATTATTCTATAAGTTTTTAAGCATTTTAACTCGTTCAAACCTATATATAACAGAAACAGCAGTCTGTCAATCTGTCATTTAACATTTCTCTTAATTTTCATTGATTATTTAATTTTCAAAAATGGATTAGATATTCTTTTATGTAACATGAAATGCAAAGTACTTTAAATTTTAAGTACTAAGTAGTTCCACAATGTTGTTGCTAAGCAGTACTTAGAAAAAAAGAAACAGATTGGTTAAAGGATTACTGCAAAAGGCTTCTCTACAAGAAACTCTGTTACTAATTTGGCTTTATGCAACCTTGTATTTATCAAGGAAAGCATTTAAACATCTGCTTTGTTTTCACTTCTAAACATTTTGCTATTAATCTTTATTCTGATGTGAAGCTCTTATGGTAGCTAATGGAAGACTATAATCATACTGTGATAAACAGAGTACTGCATGCTTAAAAATATAAACCTATATATTCTATAGATTAACACAACAATGACTGTGTAAAGGACTATTTGGTGATTTACCTGGTCTTGAGGAAGGAACTCTTGCTATCTCTAGGGAACAAGGCTTTTTGGTGACTGCTATGTCTATTGAATCACAAAGACTGCTGTCATTTTCTGAAGGAACTGCATCCAGAGGTACAGAGGGTATTGCTTCCAATGCATAACCTCTCTTCTTTGAATAAGATTCCTGAAATGCAAAAATTTAAGTAGGTAAGAAAATTATTTCTCAGATGACACAGTAAAAGAACCAGGCTCAATAACTCTGGCTAGCAGGGTTTAGAATTCAGCAAATTAAATATTGTGTTCTGCTGAAATCCAAGTGGTAACAGACCAGAAGAATTACATGCATGCTAGAAGATAACATTTCTTATTTCTTTAAATTCTTGTATAATACAGTTCTTGTTCAGTTTACAGAAGAACTTGATTCATCAAACTTTGTATTTAATGAAAACTGGATTACTGCTTTTGCCATACCTGTTTTTCTAGGTTGTAATTCAGGGGATGTCTCATTTTCTTTTTTAATTGTATCTCTTGAGAGCAACAATTACATTAACCACTAAAATTACATTCTCTTCAGGGATGGTTTTACAAAATGTTTATATTACATATAGGAAAACTAAAAATATGCCTTCTACATATGGATCCTGGCAGGATCCCAGGCTGTGAATGAAGATGAATTACTGGTCTACACTTCAGCAAAATAATGACAAAAGGTCCCACAACAGCGATAAGTACAGCACATTCTACTGATTAGCAAATGTTGAGGGAGGGGAAAAAAGAATTAGAAGTTTTGCTGGTACAGTAATCCAATCAAGTAGACTGTTTCTAGTTTCAAACATGAATAAGAAGAAAACATCAGGTTTCAGCAGGGTTTCACCAGAGATTTACTTTTTTAATCCTGGCAGCAAGCAATTGCATGGGCAAAGACATATTTCCACATCTTTCTTACATTGGACACATGGATGTCTCTGGAAGTCAAGCAGCAGAGATAAATCAAATATGATATAATATGAGGCAATGGGTAAGAAAGCACCCTGTCAGTTAGATGTTATCATAGCCCTACTCAGAAAATTATTGAAGAATGTGATGTCTAAAAAAAATGAGGGATAACAATTTCACCAAGAACTTATATTACCTAAGGTAAGCTATGACTGTAGGTAATAGTGCCTTTTCAGATAAATTATTTATATAGTTATCAAATTACATGACTTAACTCTGTGGAATCCCTTGAACCCCTCAGGGAAACCTCCAGGCTTTGCCCTGGAAAGATCTACCTTGGAGTTTATCCACCTAGCCTGAAGGAAAAGATTCTATCCCCTAGTGCCTTGCAGCACTATTGCCAATCTACCTTAGACTGCTTCCCTCATTAGCCAGTTGACCCTGCCCACCCCAATTGTTCATCTCTCATCCCCTCTGTAGGTTGCTGTCCTTTGCCCTGCTCTTTGTGCCTCCCCTGTGCCCTCAGGTCATTGGCCTCTGACCCCTTACTTCACCACTGAGCATCACATGGTCTTCATATTTTGTCTCTGATTCCTTTTGTCATGGTGAATGTAACAAACCCTTGCTGGAATTCATCATTCATTGTACAGAAGGCCCCTCCTGTTTTTCCCTCACTGAGCTGTCTGTGGTGTGTGTGTGTGCATGGACTGGAAATGATTATTCCTGCAGCCTACTCCGAGTGGCTTCTGAAGGAGACGCTTTGAGAAGGTAGCAGCATTTCACCATCCTGCCACTCTGCAACAAAACTCTGCCTTTTTTTTTTTTCCTGGTCATTGTACTCATTTGATCTTTATGAGAGTTAATAGTTTGGCCATAATTCAAGGCCTTTTGAAGGATAGGGTTAAGACGGCACCAAGAGCAGCTTCACTTCAAAATTCTTGATGTTTTCAGTAGAGACAGATTTAAATCAGGTTAAGCTAACAAAGAACTTGAAAATGAACACTGGAAACATTGTTCAGGAAAAAAATCATACAAATAAAATAAATAGAATACTAAGATGCATTTTCCATTAAAAATAAACTGGTTTGTACTAGAAACAATACAAAATTGCTGGTCAGCATTCAAAAAACATATCTAAAAGAGGAATACAATTGCATCTCTATCTGTTTCTCCCTTTCCAGTTTCTAGCTAGTCAGATTATGAGCTCTCAGTATTAGGAATCTCACAGATATAAACTAATAATAACTAGTTACAAGTAGTAGACGTAATAAGGATTATAAAATTTTGCAAGTAGGCTTCCTGCAGCTCCAAATGTAACTTTATTAACTTAAGCCATTTCATTCCTTAAATGAAGTCAATAGAAAATTATACAGAGGCATTGAAGCAGCTGAACTGCAACTGCAGGACAAGAGAAGAAATCCTTTCAACCTTGAAAAAAAAATGAATTTTTACCCTGTCCATTTAAGTCTGCTGTAAAAAGGCAGAGGCAAAAATTTATTTACCAAAGCAATGACTGAAACAGGAGACTTCAATTTAATCCTTGTAGTCTTCTAGAAACATGCATTTAAGTCAGATTGCCAAAACCCTAATTATAGTAAATCTGCCTAGAGAAGCCCATGAAGAAATACTGCAGCCATAAAACCGTCACAAAACACCGAAGTGAAATTCTGTTCAGTGCCTAAATTCAGCTAAAAAAAATTTAAAATTGATACACAAAACATTTGAATAGATATTGGATCATACTTTGTGTCACCCAATACTGTCTGTAAAGGCAGCAAACAGTGCTGACCTAGAGAACAGTGAAACCAACATGACATCAGGTTAAGCATGTAGAACTTCTTCTGCTTCTGCAGCATCTTGTGGGTCTCAGACTTCATAGTCAAAAGGTGCTGACTTTGTTTCGCATGTCTACCAATCCAACTTTCTAGAATTACCGTCTCAAGAAGTCTTTAGAGCACATGTCCCCTTTCACAGTTTGCATGCCCCTCATTTTGTTTTTAGCTATCTCACCAAACTTGACATGGCTGTTTTATACTTTAGATGGCAATGAAGGGTTGTTCTTTACTTATCCTCTCCTTGTGATTTCACGGATATATGCACTTCCCATGTCCTCTCCTTTAGTGAATGAGAGATGCTAAACTACTCACCCAGCTGTTCCAGGATTTTGACTATCCCTGTCACCCTTCATCCTCTCAGTCTTCAATGATGTAACAGGGATCACATTTTCTCAAATTTCCTCATTCAAGATGAGGGCTCACCAAGTAGTCATACTAACATAACGATGTTCTTTTTTTTTGTATTCTACTCCCTTCCCAATTACTCTTAACATAGTTTGATTTTCTGAATGCTATTCAATATTTTGTAATTAACATTGCATGAATATAAATGTCAGAGAAGAATAAATAAAAATTATGGGGTTACTCAGAAAATGGTTAGAATGTAAACTACTGACAATTAAATTCTTCCTAAATATCTCTCTTATAAATAAAATATAATAATAGTATGCTCAGCAGAAGTTAAATGAGTTAGAACAAAAAGAGAATTGTTAATACTTTAGAAAGCCTGGAATTCTATCAACCCATTAAGTAAGATGATAAACCTTAATTTAAAAGTGCATATGTAGCAAAAAGAAAAAAGAAAATTGCTCATTGTTGGAGAAAAGCATTATAAAGTCTTTTGGTTGCTGTGAAATATTCTCCATTTTGCTGGTACTGAGCATTTCTAGAAATTTCTAAGATGTAAAATAACACCAACTTCAACTTTGGTGTTAGCATATGTCACAAGATTGCAAGTATCAGGTGTGAAGCAATGTGATTCTGTTCTTTTCTAAGATTGAAAGCTCTTGACCAACTGCAACAACAAGCAACTACAGTAATTCTACATGTCCAAGTTATTATAACTGCATAATAAAATTTCCTAAAAATAATTTTTCTTTATCCTTAGACCTGAAATCAAAATTAGTCTAGGTTTTGTTTTATAAATAGACATTATTCAACCTCAAATTTGTATTAGCCATTCCAAATTGCTTAACGTGAGGCATATAACTGACCACCTCCATCAAGACAAAATTTGTCCTTATTTGAAATTATAACTTCATAAAAATAATGTGTTTGGCAGCTAGTACATTAAAATAAGTACTTTTTTGTGGAAAGAATAAAAATACATACATAATAGAAATTAAAAGAAAAAAGCATCATTCAGAGTGAGTGAGTCACTCTAGTGGGAAATCACTAGAGAACAGCTACCCATATTGATAAATGTAAATTGGATTTTTTTGTCTTGTAGAAACAGTAATGTGACTCTGAAGTTGCAGAGCACATGCCAGGGACTCACTGTGGCCCTTATTCATTGGCCTGCAGTCAGCTGGGTTTCCTCTGAGCATACATTTGAAGGTATAATACATATGATACACCATCTGAAACCTGCACAAGGTTAAGAGATTGTTAATCAGTGGGAAATAACTGGTTTCTAAAATATCTATTTTTGGCCATTTCAAAGGGTTATACACAATTGTGAAACAATGTGCCATAACATGACTAAATCTTCAAGAACTACATGATGTTGAGTTAGACCTTTTCTCCACATTCTTTGCCAGGCTTCTAGCTTCTCTTGCTTCCGCCTTCTACATAGTCTTGCCTTTCTTTTAAGAATCAAACTGAATGATGTATGCTTGGTGTATACTGTGAGTGAGCAGGCAAGGGTGGGCTCCTCCACTGGCGAGTAGCACACTGATTAAAAGAGGCTCCAGGGAGTACAGCGAACAGGAGTGAGCAAGCAGGGGTAGAGCACATCTCTGAGGGTGTGGCACAGCAGTTCACCAGGGACGGCAAGCAGGCAGGGTTGCAGGTTTTTCCTGCTAGTAAGGTTAGTTTATTTCCTGTGTTTCTGTTGGTTGGTTGGTTTTGGGGTTTTTTTGTTAGGAATGGTTCTCACACGACCAAAAACTGTAGTTACTACAAGTGTGTGTAACCAAATAGAATCCTGCCAAAAGGATGTGTCTGTACAGATCCATTCCTGCGTGGAGTGTTTGAACTTATCAGTGGTTCCAGAGGCCTTTGCAGAAGAAGCCTGCCTGTGGTGTGAACAAGTGAATGATACCCTTTCGCTGGTGGCCGAGATTAGGGAGGAAGTTGGAAGACTAAGGAGTATTAGGGAAAGTGAAAGGGAAATAGATTGGTGGAGTTCCACCCTTCCATCCTTGAGGGAGGCCCACCAGGAATCAAATGACTCTCATGCCTCTCACTGTCAGGCAGTAGGAGGACACCTGGTCGAAGAAGAGGAGTGGAAATGGGCCTCTGCTCAGGGAGGTAATAATAAAAATTCCTCCAGACACCCATCACCTACCCAGGTACCATTTCAGAATAGGTATGAGATTCTGGATCTAGAGAGTCAGCCAGATGATTTAGAAGAAAATTATCTGCCCAGTGGGCCTCTCAAATACACTTCATCTGTAAGACGGATCACCACCTCTAACATCAAAAAGAAAAGGAGGGTAGTGGTAGTGGGAGACTCCCTTTTGAGAGGAACAGAGGGCCCCATATGTCCACCAGACCCATCCCATAGGAAGGTCTGCGGCCTCCCTGGGGCAGCTGGAGGCCATAGTGCAACAGAAAAGCTATGATGTAGTCGCCATCATGGAAACATAGTGGCATGACTCAAATAGCTGGAGCACTGCAATGGATAGCTAAAAGTTCTTCAGGAGAGACAGGAAAGGGAGAAGAGATGGAGGGGTGGCACTTTATATTAGGGAGGCTTTTGACGCCATAGGTATTGAAACTAATGATGGAGTTGAATGCCTATGGGTAAGAATTAAGGGGAAGGCCAACAAGGCTGTCATACTACTGGGAGTCTGTTATTGTCCACCCAACCAAGAAGAAGTGGACAACTTATTCTATAAACAGCTGGAGAATGTTTCAGGATCACCAGACCTTGTTCTTGTTGGTGACTTTAACCTACTAGACATCTGCTGGAGGCAGTCCAGGAAGTTCTAAGAGTGTGTGGATGACAATTTTTTGTCACAGCTGGTGAGTGAACCCTCCAGGGGCAGGACTAGGTTAGATCTGCTGTTTGCAAATAGAGATAGGCTGGTGGGAGATCTGGTGGTTGGAGGCTGCTTGGGGCACAGTGATCATGAAATTATAGAATTCTCGATATTTGGTGAAATCAGGAGGAACACCAATAAGAATTTTACATTGGACTTCCGGATGGCAGACTTTGGTCTATTTAGGAGATTTATTCAGAGAGCTCCTTGGGAAGCAGCCCTTAAAAATAAAGGAGTTCAGGAAAGATGGGCATGCTTCAATACAGAGATCTTGAGGGCACAGGAACCGACTGTCCCTGTGTGCCAAAACATGAGCCAACAAGGCAAACATCCAGCCTGGATGGGCAACAAGGTTTTGAAGGAACTTAGAAATAAAGAGGATTTACCATCTTTGGAAGGAGGGTCAGATCTCACAGGAATTATTTAAGGGGGTTGCTAGGGCATATAGGAAAAAAATTAGGGAGGCCAAAGCTCAGTTCAAACTTAAATTGGCAACTTTTGTAAAGGATCATAAAAATGTTTTTACAAATGGTGAAAGGAAGGGTAAGACCAACCTCTGTTCCTTATTGGATGATGGAGGGAACTGCAGATGAAGAGAAGGTGGAAATGTTTAACTCCTTCTTTGCCTCAGTCTTTAGTGGGAAGATGGCTTGTGCTCAGGACAACTGTCCTCCTGAGTTGGTAAGTGGTGTCAGGGAGCAGAATGGTTCCCCTGTTATCCAGGAAGAGGCAGTCAGAGAACTACTGAGCCACTTGGTTGTTTATAAATCTATGGGCCCAGATGGGATCCATCCCAGGGTGATGAGGGAGCTGGCAGATGAGCTTGCAAAGCCATTCTCCATCCAACAGTCCTGGCTCACTGGTGAGGTTGCAGGTAACTGGAAGCTGCCCAGTTCACAAAAACGGTGGGAAGGAGGATCCTGGCAAATATAGGCCAGTTAGCCTGATATCAGTATCCAGTAAGATAATGGAGGAGTTTATATTGAGTGTCAGTACGCAGCACTTACAGGATGGCCAGGGTGTCAGATCCAGCCAGTATGGGTTTAGGAGGGGTAGATCATGTTTGACCAACCTGGTCTCCTTTTCTGACCAGCTGACCTGCCTGATGGATGTCAAGGCCTTTGACACTGTCTCCCACTGCACACTCCTGGAAAAGCTGGCAGCCCAAGGACAGGAGCGCTTTTTGCTGGGTTAAGAGCTGGCTGGATGGCCGAGCCCAGAGAGTGGTGGCGAACAGTTCTGCATGCAGCTGGCAGCCAGGAACACCAGTGGTGTTCCTCAGGGGTCTGTGCTGGGGCCAGCTCTGTCCAATATTTTTATTGATGACACGGATGAGTATTGAGTCTTTCATTAGTAAATTTGCAGATGACACTAAGTTGGGAGCATGTGTCCATCTGTTGGAGGGTAAGAAGGCTCTGCAGAGAGATCTGAAATGGTTTGATTGATGGGCAGAGTCCAATAAGATAATTTTTAATAAGTCCAAATGCCAAGACATGCATTTTGGCCACAATAACCCCCTGCAATGTTACAGGCTGGGGACGGGGTGGCTGGACAGTGTCCAGGAAGAAAGGGACCTGGGGGTACTGGTGACAGCAGCTGAACATGAGCCAGCAGTGTGCCCTGCATCCTGGAACAGCATCCTGGCCTGAATCAGGAATGGTGTGGCCAGCAGGAGCAGGGAGGTCATTCTTCCCCAGGGCACACCTTTAGTGCAGTGTCCTGTTCTGGGCCCCTCAGTTATGGAAGGACCTTGAGAAGCTTGAGCACGTCCAGAGGAAGCAACGAGGCTGGAGAGGGGCTTGGAACACAAACCCTGTGAGGAACGACTGAGGGAGCTGGGGTGGTTTAGCCTGGAGAAAAGCAGACTCAGACTCAGTTATCACTCTCTGTAACTCCCTGAAAGCTGGTTGTAGTCATGTCTCTTTCTCCAGGCAGCAACTGATAGAACGAGAGGACACAGTCTTAAGCTGTCCAAATATAGGTTATTTATTAGGAAAAAGTTTTTTACAGAAATGGTGATAGAAGACTGGAATGGTCTGCCTGGGGAGATGGTGGAGTCACCACCCCTAGATGTGTTGAAAAAAGGACTGGATGAGGCACTTGGTGCCATGGTTTAATTGAGGTGTTAGGGTATGGGTTGAATTCAATCTTGGAGGTCTCTTCCAACCTAGTCATTCTGTTTGTGTGTCTGCATGTGTGCTTAAGGGCTGAGATATAAGAAGTAAATGCAAATTTTTGTTTGCATGAGCTATGAATAGAATGATAGAGTCTCAGAAGGCACCTAATCTGAACGGACACTCTGACAAGAAGAATTTTTACTTAACAAATTTTTTCATTCTGTCAATATTCTTTCCTATAAAAATCAGGTCACTTAAAGCTTTATTACTTCCCTGGAACATGGGACAACACACCAGGGTCACACATGACTCTCCAAAAGTAGAAATAATCTGGCAAACATAGAAAGGAAGAATGCAATGTATCTGCCACCTTTGGAAATATCTTTTTAATTTATATAGAGAGTGAAGAACAGCTATTAAATTCTGACATACCCCTGGAGAGCCACCAGGGTATTGTGCTGTCTCCCCTGGCTTGCTGAAGGCCAGAGGACCATCATCTAGAACCCAGGTGGCTGCCCTTTCATCATAGTATGATAAACTCAGTTGTTCCTTAGAAGATACTTCACTGATGAAACTTTGAGAGTTACTGATCTTATATGCTCCATCAACCCAAAGCTCCTGATATCCTGAGAGTGAGCAATGAATATTGCATTTATCCCATTTATGTCATAGAATTATGAAATGGTTTGGGTTGGAAGGCACCTTTAAAGGTCATCTAGCCCAACCCCTTGCTATGGGGATCTTAAACTAGACCAGGTTTTTCAGAGCTCCTGACCTTGAATGTTTCCAGGGATGGGGCATCTACATCCTTCCTGGGCAAACTATTCCAGTGTTTCACCATCCTCACTATAAAAATTTTTTTCCTTACATCTAGTCTGAGTGTATTTGCATCAAACATACTTCTTGACATTTGTAAACAGACTGATGTATAACCTTGTTGGATTGGGACACTTCACACTGAAATATTAATGATAAGTAACTGAAGGCTGCTGAGAGGAATCAAGAATTCAAGCGAGAAAGAAGTCCTGACCAGTGACTAAAGATAATTAGAACAGTTTCCTGACATGTGGCAAGGTGGAAAGGGAAATGCTTGAACTTGAACAGCATAGCACAAGTTTGCCACAATAATGTAATAAGCAAAAACAACTGAAAGTATTCCCTATGTCACAATAACCCCAAACCCCAAGTAGATGATTAAATATTTATTTTGACTGCCTTTACAGTCAAAGATATCAGGAATATTACTATAATGTATGGCTAGTAGAAACACATTTATCTATTACTTATAATTTAACCAAAGAAAGTTTCAGAGTATCGTACAATTAGAATAATTTTTCATGAGTCAAACTAACATAAATGTTCATTGTTACGACAGCTAGAAACACTTGAATGTGTAATTTGTCATAGAACATACAATAAGGTCCATAACATATCACAGAATATGGAAAATCACCAATAATGTCATTTAAGGGTAATGACACTGGAGGATATACTCCAGTCTGCATAAAGTATTTCCAGCAAGGATTTTAGAAGAGTATGATCTTTTACCCTTTCACCAAACATCTGAAATTGCAGGTTTGCTGTTGTAGAAATAATACATGTACAGAGTTAATTGAAATAACTATTTCCCTTCAGCACCTAAAACAGCTTTTGTAAATTTCAGTAAGCCTTCCACAGAGCTCAGAAAAACATCAATTTTAAAAAAGCATGCTAGAGTTGTCCTTTTTATTTAGTTAAAAATGTAAATATGATGTTTATTTAGATCATTCAAAATTTAGATCTGCTTTTTCAAACTTCATGTAGGAAAAAAAGAGCATTATTTATATAACACTCCAAATATAGGTTTATTTTCTCCTTTTCCAATGCATATTTTCACATAGCCATGTTTCGAATTTAAAAGTTCATATAAAAACTCTACAGACATAAATTCCTTAAAGCAAAAGGTTCCTACCATGCCTTACAATACAAAACTCACTAATACAGTCTAAACTGTAAATGTATGAAGACACAGGTAAATTGTGAACTTAATGAATGCAGTGCTAACCTCAGCAGCAGAAACATGTCACTATATTTTATGCAGTGTTTTCATAATTCTAACTGGCAGATCTTCAGCATTTCAAATGAAGCTAGATTGTTGTAGTCATCTTACATACTTTCCCATGCATTCAACACTCAGGCCACTAAAAAGAGCAGATGCTTCTTCTAATAAATAACTCACTGTGACAAAGAATATACTAAAAGTGTACATAATCTGGTTTATGGAAATGTTAATGGCTGTGCGTGGCAATGTAGTGTAATATAAAAACTTTTAATAAATTATTCTTAGTTTATCTGAAAAAAAAAATATAAACTAGAAAGCAATTTCCAGTTTAAATATCCTCCTTTTATCCTATTGTTTTCATGAAAGATGCTTTAAAAAATCATGTCTTGTTTGAATTTCAAGCCATGGGAAAAATGCCTCTTTAAAATAAAGGCTATTATCTTAAAAAAAGAAAAAATGAGCTGAAACCTAAGCTCCATGGAAACAGTACTTCTCTGCAAGATGCTTATGCTCTAATGCCCAGGTTTTAAACATACACACACAGCTTCAATTGAAGCAGCAAACATGAAAACTAATTCCTCACATTATAAGAGCAGGAACCATGGAAAATGTTAGCTATTGAGAAACTTTATACTGAAGTCAATATTTGACAGCAAATGCAGAAAACAATTAACACACTGCTCTGTGTTAAGCAGACTTACATTTCTCACATTTCTCACATATTATAGCTAAATTTCTATCAACTACTGTGCCACTAAATGAAAAACATATGTGTTGCTGTGAAGGGGATAGAAGAACTGAATGCACTTACATAAATCTAGAAGCAAAACACAACAGCTCTGTAAACAGCAACCCTAGAGTAGTAAACTGATTGATTGGAGGGCAGATAACTTCACTAAAATGAGACATTATGGCAGATAACTTCACTAAAATGAGACATTATGGCAGAAATTTTCTTTGGAAAGAAATTTTTAACACCAAAATGTATTAATCCATTACCTATTACAAACAACCTATGCATTTTTTGAAAATATTCTGTATCTGCCCATGCATTTTTTCTGAAGTCAAGTAAATACTCTGAAAAATTTGCACAATAGAAACCAATTAATTGATACCACATAAAATAGATTTGACAGAAGAGATAAATATTTGCTATTTCAGGAAAGACAATCTTCCATGTTTAAAAGTTTTTAACACCAAAGAAATAAACATTTAAGTATCTTTGGTATAAAAGTTATTATTGCAATAGTATAAACCAAGACTCTCTTAGAAGAAATCTCTCCTACATATGCTCCCACAGTAAAATAGAAAGAACAAAAAAATGTTTTTCAAAATACTGAAGTTATGGAGAGTTGTATTATCTAAATGAAAAACTTTGTTGTGAATACTACTTTATTTGTTCCATAAGTGAAAAGTGAAATACAGAATTAATAGTAAAAGAGTTTGAAATTGTTCTTTAAAGATCCCAGCAGCATGCAAAGGAAGTATCAACTAATTAAATAGTACCAGATAAACTTTGAAGATATTTCAGCAATATGAAAACTAAGCCTAACAGTAAGAGACAGTTGGAGGGAAAGTAAATTCATACTGTAAGCTAGAAGTGGTGCTTAAAAACCATAAAACATGGGAAATATGCACATTAGCACATTAGCAGTTAACACAAGTTAAGAGGACATTGCCTGTATCTCTTATATTCTTAAATAAACCTGTAATTTTCTATTTCATGCCACAGTTCAGAACAGTAATTCTGAATGGGAACCTATGAACTCTTCTGTTTCCTGGCAAAAAGCATGCCAAAGCCCACTAACGTTCATGGTTTTTTAGCTTTATGGATACAAAAAGCTCTATGGTTCAGTGCTATCTCCTCATACTGCCTATATTCCTGGCAATTTTAGGAGCACTGATTTGGCCATGTTGGTCTACAGTAGCTAAGATGGAAATATAAGAATGATACATGAACATAATCACTTAATTCACCACTCATCACTGAAGGAAAATCATTCTGCTAACAAACATGCTACTTCTGTATGGCTCTTTAAACAAGAAATTCCACTGTTTTATGTCAAAGCTCTACTGCTTTAATTGTTACTATGATGATGTTTGTGGCATGATAATGTACTTATTAATTGCAAATTCTCAGTCCTAGCTATGGTAAAATGGAAACAGAATGTGGAGATTACATAAAATGAAATGAATAAAAATTATAAGAGAACCTAAATAACATTTTCGATAGAATTTGAACTGAAATTTTTTCTATAGGTTCACTGAAAGATTCCAGAATCATCAGTCTATTTAACAAGAATTAAGTGGTCTTGCTTCAGGTTTGCAGTCACACTAGCTGTAAGGATTACTTTTATTACAGGTATTCTGTGTTAATGCTGTTAATTCCTCCATATACAAACAAACTACTATGTAAGTGTTTACCAAAACCAAGGTGGTAAAAAGTTCCCACAAAAAAACTGTTTCCCTAATGATCCTATTGCTCTAGGTTCTGATTCAATTATTTTCTTATATTTCAAAAAAAAAAATTTATCTTCAAAATAGCAATGTAAATGCTAAAAGTTAAAAAAACACTCAAGTAATTTGCAAACTCAAGATCCTTTCATATTTTCATGATTAGAAAACAGTGTTGGCAGGAAAAAGAAATTTGCTACTTAGAATGCTTGGATGTCACATGAAACCACCTAAAGCCAGATAACAGGAAACCCTTGGCAGTGGGTCTTTCCTTCTGGGTCATAAAATGAGATTCTAGCCACTAAAAATCCAAACCATGGAGTGTGTGCAGATCTTCTTTGATCTTACAGTCCTGATGAGAAATAACTGTCTGTGGGAAAAAGATATTAAAATTGTTATCCTTATGAGGCAGCTCAAAAATTGCTCATGGACCTTACAAAAGAATATTATTGCATTCAAGAGAGATTAA
Organism: Cettia cetti; assembly: GCA_013401135.1. Taxonomy (NCBI): domain Eukaryota; kingdom Metazoa; phylum Chordata; class Aves; order Passeriformes; family Sylviidae; genus Cettia; species Cettia cetti. Next base: position 83,984 of record VZUI01045010.1, read on the forward strand.
AATAAAGATACACTCAGTCTGTCCACTTTGGAAGTGGATAGAAAGTAGTGAAGGAAAGCCTTCTGCTTTGTCAGCTGCGTACCCTAAGTGCCCTGGTGCTTAATTTGCACACAATTTCAACTCAAAAATTAGGCATGTGGTCAAAAACATCCCTCTACTTCATATCTCACACTGGATGGCTTGCAGTGGCTTCCTGTTGAACAGAAAAGAGCAATCAGTCAAACATCTTCAGAGATGTGGACACTTTCTTAATGATAAATGGACCAAGAATATCCAAATGAGTTTTTGCTGTCAATATTTATTTTTCACAAGGCAAAAACACTAACTCTATAAAACCTGTCTGAATAAGGGAGAATTTAATCACCTGCCTCTATACAAACATACTACAACAGTTTACTTTTTTTAGTGTATATAGAACTGCTATCTCTATGTGGTATCTGCTAATCATAAAAGCTAATTAGAGACAAACCTATTGGTTTGTAAGTACTTAGACTGTTGGCTAAAACATCATCTGAGAGATATAGACTCAATTTTGCTAAATTCAAAATTAGGTAGATATAAATAGGACTGAACATTACCTAAAGATTTTATTTTCTCTCTTTTTCTTCACAGTATAAAAACATTGTGAAACAAAACCTAGGATGCTATCAAATTATAGCACCTCCAAATATAATATAGTTGGATTGATACTGTCAATTTATTAATTTACCTCAAACACCTTTTATATAGAAAAACACTCCCGGTGGACTGTTCAGGTTATACAGAGACATATTTATAACATGGTTTTTTAAAAAAAAGCTATCTCCCCCTTTCAGCAAAGGAACACAGCTATTCTCCATACTATCAGGAGCATTAATGTGACTTCTTTTTATTATAGTAGATTTTATGAAACAAAACTCCTTATTGCATCTGGAAAGTGAATAGAGCATCTGCATTCTACAGCAATATATATGATTAACAACATTCTAGATAGACAATCATGAAACATGAGATTCCCATTTTCTAGCTGAATTGCCTTTCTGAAGACCTTAAGTAAAAATAAATATTTGACAATAATTGGTAGATCACATTTTCTATCAAAAGTAAATGCAAAATACCTTTTCAGGAAACCTGAGACAATGTAGTCTTATATATTTCCCTTTGGTATCTCAAATACAGACTCCCCCAGCTTCAGTTTCATTTTATTTTACATCCAGTTCATGAGTTGTTCTTAATTACAGGTTGCTATAGTGAAAAAAATCATAACCATCAGTTTGGGATTTTAAGAAACTGTAAGTCTTAGACTAGTTTTGGATTTTGGTGAAAATAAAAGGTCTCTCTTTATAAAGCTCCATATGTATGGAAACCCAAGTAGGATTGAGCACATTAATGTTTATACTTAAGAAAATTTGTTGATTCAAAATTGATCTCATTTTCAGACTCAGTATAATGGATATCAGCATTAAAGGTTCTCTGTAAAATACAACCACCAGACGTGACTTTAAACCCAAGGCATGCAATTCCTTTTGCACAGCAAGAGAGGATTCACAGTTAGATACTACAGAGCTGTTGTTTTTAAAAGTCCAGTTGTCAGTCAGGTGTTTTCTTCAGAAAGAAATCAGGTCTATACATTTTACAGACTTATCATGGACTCACTCTACAAAGCCATGATTTTCTGTACTATAAAAACTGAAGCAAAAAAAAAATCCCTCACAGTTCCAGAACTAGTGTGGTTCTCAGATATATTTTTAACATCATTAAAAATAAACAAAATAAAATAGAAAAAAAAAAAATGCTCCAAAAAAATTCCCAAAACATCAAGTGCCTTTAAGCAGCCTTTCACAGAAATACAACCTGATACAAAGCTTGACTGCATGGCTAATCACTGTAGTAAATCTGTGTAGTAATCACCATGTCTAGATATGCCCAGTCAACTGATATCTTAACTCCAGATACCTCAACACGAGGACTTTTGTGCATTATCTCTTCCTCCTGTTACTATGGAAGGAACAGCAAATACAATATATCTATGATGGCTTTTTTCCCCAGGAAATGTTAGTACTGAACAGTAGCCCAATTTGGTCAAAATAACCAGGAAGTTCAACCTAAGTTTTCAGGTGTTAATATACTGCTTTAATATTTCTGTTATGAAGCAGCTGAGTTCAAACATGAAGCTTTTATCACTAAGTCAAACTTCTTTCCTGTACAAAACTACTTGCCATGTGCTATTGCTATTTATTCACTGGGCAATTCAAATTGATTTTTTTTTCCATTTTCCAATAATTTGAGAGGCAGTACTGAAAGCAAAAACATTCAATAAAAGCGTGTCTTCTGGTTACCACTAAATTGCAGACCACAAAACAAAATGTAATATAGTTATACTATGTAAGATCTTCCCAGATTACCACTGTGACATGTTTCAGTTAGGTATGTGACAGTGTTCAATTCAACAGTAATATCTACATGAATTTGAATGCCATTAATAGGAATTAAAGTTCATCTTGTAAACCACTACAGTCATCAATATTTTGGAGTATTTCTGACATACATCAACACTTCCAGTATAGTTTGACACCTCTCTCCTTTCTCTCCCATCCCACTAATTTTGCTGTTTCATGATCACACCAAGAGGCAACACATCCCAGCAGTGACCAGATTTACACAGTGCTGCACAGGGATAGCCAGATTTCAAAACCAGTCTTTTTTACAAACTGCAGAGGCAGTCCTAAATTTTTTAAGATATAAGCTCATCTAAGGTCCCATAGCCTAGAGAATTATAGAACATAGGTGTTAGCAATGATATGAAAGAGATCTCTGGAAGTCATCTCATCCAAACTTGCAGTTGAAGCAGAGCTTAACCATTAGGAGCTTGATTAGTCAATTCTGAAAATACCCAAGGATAAACAGATTATAACTTCTCCTGTCATATTACACACCTGTGTAGTGGTGTCTAGATTACACAACTAGCACAGTAAAAATGCATTTGCAACATGACACCTGCAAATTTACACTGAAAATTAAGAAGCTACATATGCAATACATACCATATGCAAGGATAAAACTTGCAGCTTCACTCCTTAAAACACAATCAGAAAATGTAATATAGCACTAAAATAAGCCACAATTTTTTCAATATACTTTTTTTATCTCTGTTCAGCAGGGTATAATCATCCCCTGCTGGTTCTATAGGCAGAATACATATTGCACTTTTCAGTAGCTGCTTCAGTGTGTGGGTGGTGTGTTCCTGAAATTACTAATAAGACTTAAGCTTACTGCAAAAGAGACAACAATGCAAATCAAGAGTTTAACAGAAATATTTTTTATGGGTAATAGAGCTATCCATGTTACTCCCACTTAAGTAAATTCATCATTTAATCCACTAAATTAGGAAGACAAAAATATTTTTCACTGAAGTTTAGAAACTATAGGAAAATATTATAGATAATATAACCATCTTACTCTGGCTATCCGTACTTGGGTATATTTTAGGCCGAAACTTTCTCTACTTTGTCTACATCATCACTAAACAAGACAGGTTTCCTCTCCTGTCACATAGAAATTAGGTAATGCCACAAGACTTTGTCATTTTGGAGAAACTTCAGCACCAAGTAAGATCAGCCAAATCTGCTTCTTTACCATTCTAGTTTGGAATGTGCTTCCACTGAACGCACTGAAAGGTAAACTTATTAATGGATTGAAAAACCAAGCTGAAACACTTTAGCCATTATTATTTAATTAAAAACATGTTCTTTGTCTTTCTCTGTTTTTATTAGAAAGCAAAGGAGAAATACTTCCTCTTTTATACTACCTCCCCTGCACCTTAGCAGTTCAAAAATTACTTGAATATTTGCATTGAGCTTAAAATCTAAGAAAATTTTTGAGGCAACTGAAAATAGAGGAAGTTCAAACCAAAAGGATATGTTAGAATGAAAACAAATAATGCCAAATAAAACTCCCAATATTAAAATTCTTCTTAAAGAGACAACATAGACCCATGCTGCCTCTCTCCAGAGAGTGTCAGTACAGAGGGATTTTTAGGAGCAGATTTGATCTCTATGTGAAAATTGAGTTAGCACCTTACTTAGTTACCCTATACATCTCTCATGTATCCCGAACCCACTTTGAAAATGTAAAAATAATTGCAACATAATAATTTTCAATGTCAGGCTTTCTACAGAACAACCTTAACTAGCTTAGTACAATACAACCACTATACAAAATTTCTTCCCATTAAAAATTACTTTTTAAAATTTACAAAAAGAAGTACAGACAGATAATTTTATCTTCTGGAAGGCAGACATGAAATACATAACCCTATTAACAGATGCATCAAACACCAAACTTTAGATATTCCCACCATAGCCTGTATTGATAAAGCAACTACTACATACAGTTCTCATCTCCTAAAAATGTAGTTTGGAGTCAACATTTTCTTCCCTCCCTATAAATATAAAGATGTTTTTGGGGAAAAGTCTCTTTTTCACAGGACAACGCATAAAAAGGTTGCTGGAGCTCCTACCTCAAGAGGTACATATATAACTACCTAGAGTTATATAAGCAGAATGTTGATCAGTCTTAAAGGAAAATGTCAAGGTATCCCAGAAGTCCCTCTTAAAAGATGAAAAATTGATACTAAGGTAAAAACATAACATTTAAATATTTAAGTAAATTTTCCATATATTTTTATGAAGAGCCATGCTTCCCAGAAACTGGCAACTTGAAGATTTATACTTCCAGCTTTTGAATCAAAGTTCAATTTTTCCATGGCAACTGCACTGCTCTCTTTACAGACATTATTTTCATTTTGTAACAGTTAGACAAATGAGGTGTTTCTGGCTGTCATCATCCAAACACACAGAGTAACTGTCTGGATTTTTTAAGGATTTTTAAGTTGTACATACAACACAATTCAAGTCCAGTCAAGCTGACCCAGCAGCACCCTATACGGGACAGAACTAAACCTGCCTTATCTCACAATTACTTTATATCATAATTAGAAAAATACGCTGGTATGGCTGTCAAGATTAAGGTGTGTGAACTGCTTGCTTTAAACTGATAATAGTGGAGGGATCATATAGAATTCTTCAGCACTCATATCTCTGACATTGCAAACTGCCCTCTATCTCTGTTCATCAGGCCCTGATTACCCCGTAGCAGAAATATTCAAGCTACGCTATCCATGAAAAAGAAAATGGAATTATACACATACGTTCAGAGTCTGCTGATTTATTCTCAAGAAATTATGAATATGAATGTGGGTACTGAATTTCTCCCTTAACCAAAGATTAACTCCAGAACAAAGCAACAGCCCCAAATTAACCCTAAATCATAACCTACAAATGGAATACACTCTCTGCTAGAACAAGAAGACGTGTCTAAATTTCAGCCTCCAAAAATCCAGTATCCTAAACCCCTGAAATTTTTACAAGGCACAAAGATTTTTCCATAAAACTCTTCCAGCATGTCACCAACTTGAGGACTGTAAAAGAGAGTTGCTTGTTCTGGGAATACCTGTATTACTGCTGTGCTAGGTTTTAGATGATATAACATTTTACATAGAACTTTCTGTAATAGCCCTTTCTAAAATGACACTTCCCAGCACAGCAGATACAGCAATGACATACTGCATGCCAGAAGTACCTCCAGACAAGTTTTTTTCCTTTAACTGCAAAAAAGAAACCAAGTTTTTCAAGGAGATTACTGTCCTCTCCTTTGGCATATTACAAGCTGTTAGCTTACTAGGTCACCGATGGAAATTTTCATCATCTCACCTAAAACTCAATTTCATGTTATCATTGTGCCTCTGACTGTATATAAAGCAAGAATCAATCTTTATGTTTGTTCACCATTGGTGTGCAAACACAATATATTTATATGATTGTAAAATCTATTTTTAAATAAAGGAGAAGTGTAAAAATGAACCCATTTGAGCTCAAGAGTAATTGATAGACTCTTTTCCCTACTTTTGGACCTTTATCAGAGTACAAATTTTAAGATGCCATGTCAAATACCCTGATCTCACTGTTTCTTCATAATGACGTCTGCACTTTCTGGTACGTTAGTGCACTGACATGAGTATCAGAACCATATTTTTGTTCTTTTACATAAAACAAGCTCTTGCACATTATATATAATTTGTTAGATCAATTCCAGATACTGTTCTTAATCCAGAAAATTACATATATACTTTATGTTTTCAGTCTCTTACAACAAGAAGTTCTTTGCTGCATTCTGAAGCAAAAGCTTGAAAGACTGCATACATTGATGGCAACAAATTATAAAAACCAAAGTCACTGTTTTTTAGTTTGGAGATTTTTCACTACCTAGTTTCTTTCCTTTCTCCCATAAAAAGAAATCAACAAAAGACCAAAACTATCCCTGTTGTTTTTTTTTTTTTTTTTTTTTTGTGGGTAGAAACAATCTAGGGAGGCAATCTGTCATATTATAAATGAAAGCATAATAAATATACTGCTTTTTGTACTCATAATTAAAAATCTTATTGTTCTCACAGCAAGAAGGATGAGATATCGTAAATCTGAGCTTAAAATTTAGGTACAATGAATAAAACTAATTCAGGAATCACTATCTTTAAACTTACATCATAGTTGAAATGAATCTCTCTTTATAAATAGGAAAGACGTACCAACCACACTTGACTCCAGTTTTCAAAGGCATCCCTCAATTTTATAGCACCCTTTATGTATACCTTACACAATAAAGAAACAAGAAAAACAAAAGTATTTTCTAAAATTAGGAAATAAAAATGGCATGTATGTTCATCATAGGAAAGTTTAACAATAATTAAACCACAGGTGATATTTAAATAAGAAAGTTTCATTTAAGAAATCTGTTTTGAAACAAATGCTTAAAACCAAGAAATTAGTAACTATAGTACTCCTATTGTAAATCAAGACAATTCCGACAATCCCACACTTTGCCAAATGTCTAAACTGATGGATAGTATGAAGTAGGAAACAGCCACTAAAAGGGGAAAGGAATATAAAGGCTCCTTATCAAGAGACAGGGCAGCACTAATTGTTATTCAAGCACATGAGCTGCTGTATCCTGTTTCCATTGACTGCAGGGAAGGCTTCAGCATTGACTGCAAACAGGTGCAAGTCCCATGAGACTTAAAGGGAATAAAATGTACAGTCATGGTATGAAAGCAACAGTGTATGAAGGGTGGTGAGACAGGATATGTAATTCCAATGTGGTCCACGAGAATCTGACAAAGCTATTTAAATGCAGTGACAAGGATGCAACTGAAAAAAGCAGACATTTCTAAACAGAAAATTGGCAGTTCTTCATTCAATGTTACAAAAAAAAGGACAGGAAAAATGTTACAGAAATGAGAGTGCTGATTTATAGTGGGGGGAGAGAACAAGGGAGACCCAGAAGCAGCAATAAGCATCATCCTGTTCTGTAGCAATACAATATCACTTGTTCAGGACACAGCTGCTGGAATGCTTTGGTAGATACTGCAGACTGGTCCGTTCTGAGAGTTGTTGGGACTTAGACCCAAATATATTACCCACTTCAATTTATTCTCTTCTGTATTTTTTCTTTAACTTACATAATCTTCAATGAGAAGTCTTAGGCTATATTCTTACATCAGTTGAGTTATGCATGATGTCCTCAATTAATTCTATAAAGAAAGTAGCTGAGATGTTATTATATTAATTAGAAGCTGATCAAAAATAGAGTACTTATCTCAAAGGAAACTACATGACTTCAAAATTTCTTTCCAGATGGAAAAGAAAGCTATCCAACACAGCAACTATCTGTCTAAAAAGGGGTAAGTAAACATCAGTCTCCATATTAAATTCATATTAATAAGTATTACAGCAGGCTGACTGAACCTCAACATTTCATTTTGGAACCAGCTTTTGACATTAAAATGAAGAGTGAAAGTAGGAATTTTGAAGGGAATCAGGCAAGACTATAAATAACTCTAAGGCTTGAGGCAGAGATTATGCAGCTCTTCCACAGTTACTAAGTTTTGTGATGAAAAGGGAATCACATACCTGTGCAAGCATGGGAAATCCGAGGTTCCTGCATCCATTACAAGGTGTCAGTGCCTCCCATAAACCAGAAGGTCCACAAGTATTTTCAGCTGCATCATCATCTTCTTCCTCCCTTGGTGATAAACGCATTGAAGAAGGCCTCTGTGCATAAAGTAACAATACTTTCAAATTAAACAGTGATATACTGTAAAGAAACTTTTTATCTTCCGAACTTAAGAGTGTCCCATTCACTAATTCCTAAAGACAAACTTCTATTTTAATACAAAAGTACCTACTCAACTGTTAAATTGTTAAATGAAAATAATACTTTCTAATGAAGGTGCATATTGAGTTATCTGCAATTATACTTTAAAACTGATGAAAATATTAATATACATTGAAATCATATATTGTCTTTATTATCAAGAAATTGGCAATTTAACTTTAAAATTTGCTGTAATATCATTAAGTTTAGGATATTCCACAAAGAATAAAAACTAACATTTGCCTGGATGGGTCCATGGTTTTTGCAGACAAAAAATACTGAATCAGTCAAAAAATGAGGTTTCAGTTTTTGCATTATATTTATCAGTAATAAATGTGTTATCTTATTTTGTAAGCAAAAGATGATCTGTATTATTTTGATTTATAGTCTGGAAGGGATGGAAAGTACCAGGAGTAGTCATTGACTTATGAACACTGTGGCTTACACATTAATCTGAGTAATAAGGGAAAAAATGCTGATTTTTACTTAAACCAGTATCCTAATTTTCTATGACAGAAATAGAAGCAGCAGTCAGTTTCTGTATATTCATGTTATTTTGCTACACAGGATAGTCCAACCCAACTGAATTGCTGTGGCAACTTTTATGAATTTTGGGAGAAGAAGGAGGAAAGTTAACGCAGTAATTAATGATTTTTAAAATCTCATGTCAACACAAATTGTTACAAGTTTTTTAAAAAAGTAATTTTTAAACCTTAATTCATTGTCTCTATTTAAATTGGTATATGGAATAGCTGTTCTAGCCTGCTTCAGATTTGCTTGAGCAGCCTGCCTGATATTCAGATACTAAATGCCGTCTTTAGGAACGCTTGTTTCAGAAATGGCTTGGTTTTTGCTTGACCAGAATAGCACTGTTGGAGACATTGGCTGACCACAGCTATCAATCTGATGATAACATTAACTCTAAAGCACCTCTATGGGGTCCATGTAAAAATCATCTTTAAAACCCCAACACTTAACTGCAGATTGTTTTAGCCAATAGAATAAAGAAATACATGGAGTCTGCTGCAAGGAAGGGAATAGAGAAGTGAAAGAAAAGTAGGGGGGAAAAAGCATTAGAGAAACAGCAGCAGCTTTAAAGATGAACACAAGCTGATAGAAGCTGTAGGGGAAGCAAAGGCACTGCATAGACAGGCATTAACTCAAATTATGCGGATCATTTAACTATTGAGTCTTGTGCTAACCTCTTAAAACAAAAGTTGTTGGTCTACCATTTAAGCAGGGAAAATATTTCTAAATTCTATCTCAACTCATGCATCAAATATGAGAAACACAATATATCCCACTCCACTATTCTGATTCCCCTCGGTTAGAAAATGGTTGTTTTCTTGTTGTAGACTTCATGAATCTAGCCATATCTTGAAAATTTAGGTGGATTTATTTACTTTTTATTTTAGAAGTCAATTTCTAAAACATTCTTAGCATGGCATTTCATTAGGTTATTTTGACACTCTTGTTGTACCATAGAATATGTTGTCATAGCAACCAATATTCTCACACTGATTATTAAAAGGATTGGTTTAATTCTGCAGAGTGTAGGTCATGAAAGATTATTATTGCTAGGTATTTGCATAGACAAAGGAAGGAGACTAGAGGTCTTTCCCCTCTATTTATGATGCCATCTTTCATGGTGGCTGCCTTGCACTTGTATTTTAAATCCCAGAATTACTGTACCAGAAAATAAAGTGCTTCTTGCCCCCTGGAGAAAAAAGCAAAGAACTGCAGCAGTGCTCAGCACAGAAGAGCAGGTAACACACATTAGCTATGACCTTACAAGCCAATGGAAGCAAATGAAGACAAAAGTCATATAAAAATGTCCGTCTTTGTAAAGGTAAAAACCACACACACATAAGTGAGAAATTGTCAACACAACTAAAGGAAGATGAATTATAATAGCCACTGAAAGAGAAGTATATGAGTATTTAGTCATTACATGAACAGAGTGAAAAACACTCCTAGCAAACAATTATTGAACAGCAAAACCAAAATACACTAGCAAAATGAGAATTGTATATTTCTGTTAGATGTATTTTATATAAATAGCCTAAGATAAAGCATGAATCACAGGAATTTAATGTCAATATGAATGAGAGGAAGCAGAAACTATATAGTCATATCTCCTGATTCAAAAAAGTATCAGTCAATGCCAGAGTTCATTAGACACATGACTGGAATAAACTGACTGGTACTCTCATGCAACTAGACAATGCAGGTATGAACATGATACACTAATTTACTGCAGATCAGGGTTAGCTCTTTTTATACTTGCCAGATTTCTGCCACCAATAAGGCACAAGAAAGGAACCATTAGAAAAAGTCTATTTGGAGGGTGAAGAAACAGTTGTTGCCATCATCTTTCTCACCCATCCCTGCTTCAAAGAAGCTCAGTTCTTCCCAGACAGTGGGAAAGACATATGTGGAAATTACTGCAGGGAAAGAGAGCTGCATTTTCAAAGAGGAAGGAAAGAGTAATAGCTGCACGAGAGAAAGGGGTCACAAGTGCCTCAAATTTGATAGACTGGGGTTACATATCCTGGGAAGAGGGATGCATCTGGAGGAGGCAAACAAGGTACAGAAAAATCTACAATCAATTCACAGAGCTCAGACTGTCACAAAAACCCATAAAACTCCAAACCCAGACCACAGAGCTTCCTGTTACTCTCTCGCAGCCTTCATTCCTTTCCCAGAACTCCCTAATTTTTCTGTTCTGTTGTATAATTTAATTAGAGATCCCTTGAATGTGAAAATCTAATTCTGTGTGTGCTACTGGGAAGCCTTGATATAGTCCCGTAGGGGGAGTTTTAGTAAAACCAAAGTTATTTATGCCCACTTCTCAGAAAATAAAGAAATAAATTGAGTAGAAGATATTTCTGCCAACTAAAGAAAAAACGGGCACAATTTAGAACCTCTTATTTATGCCTGTTTTCAGTTAAAACAACCCAAACAAATGTAGTTAAAAATGCCATCTAAATCACAGTTAATTAATTGAATTAGACATTATGAAATGGCAAAGTCAATATAAACTGCAGTATTAAGCTTCAGTAAGGAAACTTCTGCCTAAGTTGGAAGAGACACAACCATAAGCAACATATACCCTCAAACAGAACAGACAGAAAACCTTCCAAAAGATACGTATTAGATATGATATGCAAAAGGAAAATTTGGTAGAGAAATCACAAGATATTAACATAGAATTAAAGATGTATTAAAAGTTCTGGTTTTTACTAAATCAAGTATTAGACATTGCTTGCAGTAGTAAGAGGCTAACAAACTAATTTCTCAGTGTAAGGAGAGAATAATAATGATACCAAAGTGAGAGAGTAGTAAGATCTAGCATAAGGAGATTGGACCACTACAGTTAGTGACAAATATTCTTCAGACATTACTACAGAGCCTATCACATCACCTCTCATTTTCATATTTAATGAGTGTTTAAGTCCCATCTTCCAAAATTTAGGTATGGAAGCCTTCCTCTTCATGTCTCCATCTACATAAAATGCAGAATTCGTGAACTATGATACTTTAGATTTAGAAGGATTTAGATACTTTAGAAGGACACTTTATAAAGAGGCTATTTATTCTTCAAAACATGTATGTACATCAGATTGTCTATCACAATAACTCGGAATCTCTATCCTGATCTAAGAGAGAAGCCAATATTTATCAACAGAGAGAATGATGAATAAAGACAAAAAAGCAATGAGTCTGTTCTACTCTTAAAAGACAACAAGAGGAGGTGAGAGCAGCTTTAATCTTAACTACGACTTACAGTTACCAAGTTCACAGCTCAGCAGCTGTACACCATGTATAAAACATGCACAAATACCTGTATGTATGGCCTTCTTTTGAACAGATGTTAACTATTTCCTATCTAACACATGACATTATTACCTAGACGAGTTTTTTCAAGGAATACAGTAAATAATACAAGATCTCAAATTTCCTTTCAGTCCCTCTTTTTCTCAGTTTTTAGTGAAGACTGGTCTGCTTTCTGCCTTGACAATTGTAAGCAGCCACTGTTAGGAAAAATATAACTCAATTCCCTCATTTCAGAATACATAGGAGACTTTTCTGTCCTAGCCCAGTAAAACCTAAAACCAAACATCAAAACCTTTCCTTTTTCTATCTGTTTTTTTCATAATATCATCCATTTGCAGAAGTATTTCACATACCCTTTCAAACAGCATCTGCTAGAGCAAAACAGCATCAGCAAATTAGTTAAGGTACAAAATAACAGGACATTTACCATTTCCTATTGCATCATAGCTCTGGACACACAAACATTAATTTATCATTTATCTTTGTATGAAAACAGTATTTTTAAATGGAGCAGCAAAGACGAAATCCAGAAGGCAATATCCTTCTGCTTATGGAAGGCAGAAAGCAACCAGACATTTGATAAGCCAAACGCTGCCACTCAGTTTGAAACAGTGAGGTCAGTAGGAAGTTTCTTCTGTAGAAATAAGTTGTCAAACGTACTTTCTATCATCCTAACAGAGATGCGCTTCTAACTCTCCTTGGCCCAAATGACATGTACCTTATATTGTGAACTAAAAGCAAAAAATTGCAGTTATGTTATCTAGTATTCTATTTTGACATTATACTAAGAACTAATAGAGGAGGAAACTGTTCCTGAATATCTTCTACAAATTGGGATAAGCTGCTGTCCCCAGCAGCTGCAGCAGTGAAGCCAGGGACAGAAGAGCTGGAACAGTGTTCTGTGCTCTCAGTGCTCCCCCTGCTGCTGTCCAGGCTGCTCTCAGGGGGAAAATGCCTGAGGTATGCAGAAGAAAAAAAGAGCATTTGGGCATGACATATAACACAATCAGTTACTATTTTTCTACAGCAGCATCCCCACATTAAGCAAATATGCCCTACTGAGATTCAATAAGGATCCTGAAAAGGAGGAGCCTCAAATATTACATAAATCCTCTGTCTTACAGACAGTGAAAGGTCTTTGGGAACCTGGGCACACCTTTCCCACATCTCCCAAAGCCTTTACCCTACTAATGCTTTTCTGTTTCCCATCCTCATTATTTTGTCTTTCACTTTACACTGCACATCTGCTGCCATTCTTTCATGAATGTGTTCTAAATTTGCATTTGCTATGAGTCTGGTTAGTTTGACTGCACCTCCTGTATTCTGCAAAGAAGTATTAGAAAGACAAAGATGGTCTAGTACTTACAGCAGCAGAATGATGGAGAAGTGTACCCTGTACCTGCCTCTGCCTTAATCCCTGTGGGATACTAGACATGTTGTTTCAACGTCTCCAAGACAGTCACTAAGTTTTTGTTCCTGATCTGCTGGCTATGCTGAAACTGAAGGCGAGTTTGCACAAATGCTGGGCTACATCAGGAATTATCTTGAGAGATTCTGTGACTATTTTCAATGGTATATGAGCCTAAGTACCCTGCAAACTCAGCTCTAGTAGTGCCAGATGTGGAATCTTGGTCTCTACACCACTGGGCACATCAGCCCAGCTGCATGCAATAATGTTTTCTGACTGAGGCTCAAAAAGAAACACCACATCTGAAGAGGTGGTGAATTCAAGAATAAAGTGATATCTGATTCTGAGGAGAAATTCCTGTAACATGAAGTCAGTAGAGCCAAGTGAAATGACCGCATGTAGCAAACACAAAATGTATTAAGGCAAACGCGCTTAATTCACATACATGAGGAAAACTACATGATTGTGTAGTTGCTGCCCCTCAGTGAGCAAGACCTATTGACACCTATCTTGATGAGCACCCCAAAATTAATCACTGTCTCCAGAGCAGGATCTGACATTATACAGGAAATACATCCTAGAACCAAATAGCAAGGACAATGCATACTGAATAAGGTCAAAATTTTAAGTAAAAATGAGATTATAAAATGAGTATATATGGACATGTATTGAAGTAGAGCAATACATTTAAAATTTTTAATTCATCCTTGCATGTAGTTTAAATAATGACTATTAAGATGATGCTGAATCTTTCCACTACTCTCACAGAAGAATGCAACCATTCATCAAATAAAAGTTTTAGGATTTAAAAACCTAATAGGTAACGTGCTCTCTCAAGTGATCAGTTACAGGAACTGAGGGAATGACCTGAAGTTGTGTCAGGAGAGGTTTAGGCTGGATATTAGAAAAGGGTTCTTCACCCAGAGGGTGGTTGGGCACTGAGCAGGCTCCCCAGGGCAGTGGTCATGGCACCAGCCTGACAGAGCTCAGGGAGCATCTGGAAAATGCTCTCAAGCACAGGGTGTGACTCTTGGGGATGGTGCTGTGCAGGCCAGGAGTTGGACTTGATGATATTTGTAGGTCCCTTCCAACTCAGCATATTCTGTGATTCTGTGATTTAAACCATTTGTTTAATCTGTGGATTAAGTGACTTCTCTATAATGTATCAAAACATAGGCACTTCCATAACTTATTCCACTCTAATGTATGTTTAGTACAGGATTGAACTGCCAAATTAATTTCTCTTTCTTAACATTAGCTAAAATAAAGTGAACCTGTGTTTTAAATACTTGTTCAACTTTGAGCACATACCTAATACTAATAAATCAGACTATTTGCACACTTTATTTTAAATGTTTAATATCAAAGCACTTCAAGTGATTTATTTCATCATGAAAAAGAACTTAGCACATGAAGCATAAAGCCCTAAAACAGAATTCACCTAGGAAGTCATAGAGACTGCAAGGACACTCTGCTACAGAACTTTGTTTCTAGGAATACCTTTCCATAGTAGGTTTGACTTATGTTGGTATGTAGGAAGGGTACACACAAATATGGCCTGTGCAAAAAGGAAAGGAATTTGGTAACTTTATTTTTTTGAACCTTGAAATTTAACCACAGGAACAGCTCCAATTAAGTTAATGGAATTTCTCATGTTAATGACAGACTTATGCGTCTCCTTGAATCAATATGCATGTGACTCACTCCCAAAATTGACTCACTGAAAAACTTACGTACCAGATGAAAAAGAAGAAACTGATAATGAAGGGCATAGGAGCCCACAGAAAAGCAAAATCAAGTGTTAATAATTTTAAAAATATTTAATAGAATTAAAGGCTACAGAATATTTGCTCCAACATGAAGGAAAAATGATAAATCAAAGCAATGACCACTATTTTTGGCTTTAAATGTCTCAGAGAAAATACTGCTTGGAGAGCAGCTACAGAGGCATCTCTCTGTTTAACAGCCCTACACCACCTGAATGTTACCATATAACGTTTTTAAAACTCAGTGCTATATAATTGCCATGAAAGTCAGCAGAAAACCGTGCATTTTTCCTTTTTTAAAATTGTGAAAAAGAGGGTGGGTAAGTGGGTGGCAGTATGATGAAACTTATAGAAAATACATTATTTGTCATGAAATAGAGCACAAGGAAGAGAAATTAAAGTAGGGGAAAAATCAGGTGGTAAGAGAGTAGGCAGAAGTCACCACTTTATTACTCCTACAGTGCACAGTTTTTTATTTAACACACATATTCTCAGTAGAAATGTGTTAATGAAAATGCAGTTATTATTCCATTAAGTTGCTGTTGGCTTAATAAAGGACATAAAAGAAAATCATACCTGAATAGACAAAGCCTTTCTAAAGAAGAACTATATGCAGTACTGTGTTAGTCATCTGAAGATGAATGCTGGTTGAGAGTGGATAATCAAAAGACCTTTGAAGAACATTTTTGCTAGAGGATTTACAGATCCAGCAGTAACAAATGACTAGTGGTTTGCCATATTGGCAGCCAAGTGCTAAATGTAATGTAAATACAACACAGTAGAACAGTTGACAGCTGAAATGTCTTAGCAGGCTATAGACATTGAAGGCCTAACTGGAAAAGATCAACCAAAAAGTAATCTACCTTTTGGTCTCAGAAGTTCAAGTAATGGCTCAGACTCCTCTAGAGGTGTTGATAAGGATCACACACAACCCCCATCAGAGATGCAAAGTACTATAAATTGGAGAACAGTTCTCAATGCAGCCTGACTTACATGGTACATGAAAGCAGCATTCAAAATCATCTTCACTAGGAAGGCAAAGTCTGCTATGGCTGGTAGGAAAATCTGCCAGTGTGAAGTTCACATACTGCAAGTTGCTGCTTTTTCCTGTCTTATATAATTATACCAGTGATGTCACTGCAGTCATCTCAATAACCACTACTGCCAGAAGATGTAGGACAGGTATTGTTCTTTTAGCCTGTGGTAGATTCAACACTGCATATTCAGATTCACCACAATACAAACACACCTTTATGTTCTTTTCCAGACACATTCTTAAGTAGCTGAAGACTTAATATTTAAATTCTTTCTCCAGCCAGTCATAATATAATGTCTTAAAGTGCCTATAAAATACAGATAAACAAGTCAATCAGTATCCTGCTTTCATGTACAACTCCTGTGAATCACTATATTTCTTCAGAAGTATCAATGACTAAATAAGTGATTGTGATCTATTAAAATTATTTAGATTTCTTAAGGGGAACACCACTGACAGAGACAAAGGCAAGGCAATAAACATTCCAATACCCATAAGTAAGCAATTATTAATAATTGAAAGAACAGCATAGCAATAAAAAAGTAATTATATTTTAATATGAATTTTGCCCAACTTTGACAGGTAGTATTGAGGCTGCTTCTTCACAGATTGTGAACAGCCCACATTTCAGAGATATTAGGCAGAGCACCAATAGCAACAAAAAAATAATAGTGGTAGTATTAATGCAACTTAATTAATCTCAAATAATTACTGAGGCAAATAAAATTGAAGATCCTTTTCTGAGATTTTCCCTCATGACACTAAACTGAAACTTATGTTAAGTTTAGGAAAGATAGATGCCAAGAGAAGAGAAATGAAAATAAGTACTCAAAAATTGTATAAGTCATTCAATCCTTACATTTCTCTGGAAAAAAAAAAGAAACTAGTGTAAAGACCAACATACGCATCATGTGACACGACACATCAAGTAAACCTGATTTCTGATTCTAATCTCAGTTTAAAAACTTGTACCACAGAAAAAGAATTCCAGTATATATTAAAGTCACTGGGGTGCGTTTCTATCACACTATTGATGGCCATGGGCAAACTTTTCTAAAGCATAGTAAATATCAGTTGCCCTTAACTGAATTCCTCGAGATATTATATTTTATAGAGGTATAGGAATCTGGTCCAGCATATTTTTCTATTCATTTTCTGCTTGCTAAGCTTATTTAAAGGGGCTGGAAAAATCTGTCAACAGAATACAATGAAACTCGATGCTATAAGCAGTCAACTATTTCAACACTTAAGAACAAAAATACTCAATTTGTTTTATACATCTATTATAAAATAAATCTGCTTGTTGCCATTAGGACAGAATAAAAATGAATTTAAGTAGTCCAAACAAACTGCTCAATGCTCTATTTTCAGCTACTAAACAATTTTTAAAGAGAGAATTATTTTGTATTAGCTTATCATGGGTGGTCATTTTCCCCTATGAACACTATTCACCATTAGCATTATTTGTATACTTCTTACTTATAAGGAAAGAAAGGAAAGCAAGACTGCTGCTTCTAAGAAACTATCTACGTAGTCAACTTCAAAAGAATGAATCATTGAATTAAATATAGTGAAACCATACATTTAATCTCCACTGGATCCTGTAGAAGTTCACATACCTCTGATGGATTAACAGGCTCCATTTCCTGGTTATACCACTGGGATAAAACAATGCTGTTCCACTCACTACAGAAAACAACTGAGACATACACATATGATCCTTACTTTTCTTATGCATTTCCTGTCAGATGATGATCATCAGGTTTCACTGCAAGTTCCAAGCCTAATGACTTTATTCTTACAGTAGTGGATGAAACATGTAATCAGTGTTGACTTGAGGCAGATACAAAAACATTTTGGGTCTTTTTTTCCCTCTACTGTTTGTAACTTGACATGCAGGTATAATACTCATTTATTCTGAGATCACTATGTATTATAAATAACAATCAAACCTGCATTGGTACCTACTGACAACAATGATAAGTGTTCTAAAAAATACCAGATATTCCCATCTCTTAAAATGTAGGAACATCAAAAGCTAAAACATTCTAGAACATTGGAATGTGGTTTTTGTTTAGATTGTAGGACAGATTCTCTTTCTTTCCTTATTAACTCAGTTATCTTTTTCCCTCAGGTAAATATCTACATATAACTGGGAAAAACAAATCTTCTACATATCTAAGCTCAGTCTTCTTATATTCTACCAAAAGCAGTTTTTCCAAAGAGCAAAAAATATGTTTTCAGAAATTAAAATCTGATTGTATGTAAAAGTTGGCAAAGTCTTCTAGACCTCCTACATTGTTCCATACTCTATTGCTCGAATGTGATAAACCAATACACCTTTGGAGTTTTAGCATTTCTACTGGTGATGCTATAAATCACATAGGCAGAAAATGTATTTTAAAAAAACCAAGGAAGAGGAAAAGAACTTCTTGTTCTCCTGTGAAGGAGAATCAGAAAATGTGATTCTGACTGGAACACTGGAGAACAGTCTGAGGAGAGGAGAAACCCAAGGGAAATGGAGTCCATGTCAGATTTCTTTTTACAGACTTCTAAGGAAGGTCAGGGCTTGAAGGAAGCACCTCAGATGACCATTAACTTAGTCTTACTGATCATTTGGTTTTGTAATAATATCAAAAAGAGAAGAGTTTATCATAACATTTAAAAAGTCACCTGTCTGGGTGGAAATCTCACGGTATGATCTTATTCTGTTCTCCAGAAATGATTGAAATTCTCTTGGAATGTCCCAAATGAATTTGGAGACTGCAGCTTAAAAATGGGCATTGTGTTGTACGCTACTGAATACTCCCAGGATGAGTACCTCATGGTATCCAAAAAAATAGAAAAGATGGGGGTTCTGCTATGCAGCACTGGCAACAGTGGCACAATGGCACAGGCAGCTCAGGGATGTTAAAAAAATCATGAAACATGGATGAGGAAGGAGGTTCTCTAAAGCACTGAGTAACATATAAAAAGATACTTAATGAAAGCAAATATATTTCATATTGGGAGGATGATTTCAAGATCAGTTCTGATAAAGTCCTCAGATCTTGGCTAATCCTATTGAGATTAGTAGATATCTTTGGTGTTCATCGAAGTATAATGAAACAGAGATGACTCTTCAAATTACATATGTGCTCAGTATTGAACTAAAATTGTCCTAGTTAAAAAAAAAATCTACTGTAGTCAAATTAATAAAATCTAGCTGTCAAACAGAATTTTTGAGTAGACAAAATTTTACTCATCATTGCCAGAGTACCCCAAATTTACACACAGCTTAATAACCATAAAGACAAACAAGCTCTTTGATCTGAAAAGCTTGTATTATAATTGCTTTACATGGAAAAAATTCTAAACCCATATCCAAGATCCTTATGTAAAAGATTTAGCTGAGATGAAATAGTCCAAGCAGGGCAAGTCAAAGTGCTTGGCAGCATGGAAAGACTTACATAAAAAACAAACTTGAAAATGCTAAGATTACTTTGTCAGGAAAAAGAAAGTTTTAAGAAAGAACAAGCCTGTAGGATTGCAAATTATGGAGGGTGTGCACAAAGCATTTGTTCTTTATACTGTGTTAGATTTTACCATATAAGAATAAATGGAAGCATATAGTCAGCCAAGAAAAGAAAATGCCTGCGTCTAGAGCAAACATTCTGCAAAACAGAAATACAGGGTCATGGAGGTAAACAATGTGACAGACTGGAGCAAAAGGATTAGATACCTTTAGGCTCCACCACTGCAAGCTAAACACATAACAGCACTCAGACAGATGTATTTCTCTGTAAGCTATTTTCCTGCTAGTACCTGATAGTCAAGGAATTTGCCACACACATAATTGCACAGATTGCTTAAATGTTCCAGAAAACCATTCCAGTGGAAAAAAAGAATAGGTACTTTTTAATGCAGATTAAGTGAACTGGTGGTCTGGCCAGCACCTTCCCCTAGTTATACTTAACTCCATGTAGTTTAAGTCATAGTAAGTGTTGTCATGTTTTGAGATTTTATATTCTTAAGCACTGGCAAGTAGCAGCAACAACAGTTCTCAGTGGGAAATACCACTCTGTGCACTAGAAATTGGGAGTAGCAGATGGTTTTTAGTTGGGTGGTAGCTTTTAAAATCAATTTTTAAAGTTACATAATCTTATCTTCAGGGAGTAGGTAGACCTTCCCAACAAGGGACTCTCAAAGAGTTATGTTTACATACCCTGGAAGAGATAGCCTTCATACTTTTACTACTCATAATTTATAGAAATAAGAGTCAGTATATGCTTGCAAAATAGGATTCATAACTGAACTGGGTGAAATAGCAACTTAATACAAAATTCTTGCAACAACAGAATTTGGCAATACCTGAATTATCTAATACTATTATAAAAAGGAAATTCTTTAAAGCAACAATCTTCCAAACACTGTCTCTCAGTACAATTCTCTTCCTTTTTTTAATATTTCATAAATACCTGCAAAATACATTGAAGCTCTATTATCAAATTCAGCAAATGCTACTATACTAAATAATTTATCAGTTTCTGTCCTTGAAGCTCCATACAATTAGGCCTGATTATCTTACTATTCCCTAATGAATAAGCAACCAAAGTTGTTCTGGAATGTGTTTTTAATGTATCCTAATTAGTAAGCCGTTGCATATACTTCTGGCTTGCTCATCATAATTGTTCTGTGAAATTTTTTATCCCTCTCTCAATAAAGCAGGCATGCAAATGTGTGGTTTTTTTAAAGGCTCAAGACAGCTATTATATTACTCAAGCATTTTTGGTCACTCTTAGCTATTATATTTCAATCCATTAATTATTTATTTAAATGTTATATTAAAAGTAAAAACCAAAACAGTATTCTTGAATAATGCTACTAAATAGTTTATTTTAATATTCTTCAACCTGTTCTAGTGATTATTACTTTGTGAAATAAAAAAAATTGTTTGCTTTTTATAAAAAATAATTGTTCTTTTTCTTAGAGAAAAAAAAATTAATCAGAATTACTAACTTCTGAAGAACCATGCATAAATTTTATCCACCATAATATATTCACTTAGTCAACTTCTTTCAAAACCATGTAATTCTATGCTTTTGAATCTCTCCTTTGATATAAACAAGACACAATTATAGTTTTACTGCTGTTATACAGTCTCATCTTCATGATATTCTGACATAAGAGTACAAATTGTATCTTTGAATATGTACCATCACTGTTTCCAGCAATGATATTATATTTTTAAGTATATTTTTTCCACTCTCTCAACATGCACAAGTATCAACTTCCCACTCTGGATGACAGAACTAAGCAGAAACTGACATTTATATGCCTGTGATGAAATCCAAATCTTTTCCCTGAGACTACACAGAACCTTTCCTCATGTTTAAATTTAAATTACTGCTGCCAGCCTTTATTATCTATTATATAACCACATTATTTAAAAAGATATGCTGCTGCCACTTCTGTGAAATCCCTCTATAGTGCAGTTACTACATGGTTTTACTATCTTCAGTTTAAAAAAAAATAAATTAGGGGTATCTTTAGTTTTTCAGTATTTATGCCATGTAATTAAGCAAAATCCTTTAAAATATACTCTGCTTTTAAGAATACAGAAACCTCTCTGGAACTGTTTCTTTAATCTAAACTCTTGTCACAAATCCAAAGACAGTAAGATATTTCATTTGCACTTGAAAATCAGTAACATTTTTTTTATTATACTTCTGAACACAACAGCATAAATGTAAAAGCAAAGATTGTAAGCAACAGTAATAAGATTAAAGAGACTGCTCTGAAGAATATGCTTCAATTTGGAGCCTCAGTTCTACTGAAGTGTCATATTTCAAAATTAATTTTATTTCCAAAAAATTCTCAGGAGTTCTCAAAAAAATATGGAAGACTTATGGTTTCCACATGAAAAGAAAACCACCTTTTCAAAACAAGGACTGAAATAAACTTTTGAATACACAGTAAGATAAAGCCTTTTTAAGAGTCAATTTTAGGAAAATAATTTTCAAATAAAACATCAAGTTTATGAAAGAAAAACTCTGAGATTTATTGTATCCAATGTGTACATCTAGCAAATGTAGATAGATATATACGTGCAAGTGGAGCTCTTAATCCCTATTTCTTGTTCTGCTGTTTTGGACAGGCTGTCCAAAGCAAGGTGAAAGTAAAATATTCTTTGATATCCATAGGAATTTCTTACACATACAAAAAGCCTATATTTTCATTTTCTATTTTTTTTTTTTAAGAAAAGCAATGTGCAAATACATTGCAATAAAATGGTGCATTTCCAGGTTTAATAATACAATTAGGGTTATTTGTCCTCAGATGAATACATACACAGGAACCTCACACCTGACAGGAAACTTGATCTTAGAACACCACAGACAGAGGGATCTAAAGTAGTTTTCTTGCCAGAGTTCAGGATTCTCACAGTACTTTGTCAGTATTCTATTCATTTTCCTGACACACTTAATTTTTCTGGATCCCTGCTTTGTACATAATATCTATTTAAACTTTTTTGTGTGCTGTTCAATTCACACAGATTGTTTGAATGCAATGTCTTTGCCATGATACACTTCTAAATTTAGTCCTGATGCTTTAGTTTGTAGTTTAAACATATGTCATGATGATAAATTTTTCCCCTAGAGGAATTATAGATGGTCATTTTAGAAGCAGTTTGGATTATCAATTTTGTTAAAATTCATTATTTTAATGCAGCAATGAAAAATGTTGGAAAACTCTTATATAAGATACTTGCTTTTGTTCTTGAAATTACTGAACCAGACTGCCATCTATTGGAAAATAAATACTTTTAAAAATTATACTTAAGAAAAAAAAAAAACAACAAAAAACCCAAAAAACCTGAACAACAACAAACCTGAAAGTGCTATAATTTACTGTCAAAAACTGATTTTGCTAGCAATCATACTTAATTCAGCTTGAAAAGGAAACACCTTATTTAACTGAACTGTGATTAAAATCAAGGACTTCCCTATATCTTCTTCGACCTCATATGTTCTGGAATATGTTTTGAAGCACACTTGCTTTTCTGACTAACAGAGCAATCAAATTCTAGGTTTTTTGAAAGATTTTTTTTAAGGAACATAGGAAAACTGTAATATATCACCACTGAGGAATACACAAGTATAAAGCTTCCCCAGGTTGCCTGTGCAGCACCAATCAGGGCTTTCCATGTCTTTGCATACATAGGTCAACTAAAGAGTATAAAGTCACAATGACAAAAATGGGAAAAACAAAGACAGGAACTTGTGGAAAGAGCTACCAGCGGGCCTGGTTAGCTAAAGAAGCTGAGAAACAAGAAGATAAGGAGCCTTTTTCAAGGCTGTTACTAAGGAGACCAAGAGAAGAAGAGAACAGAAGAAAGATAAGAAGTTTGCAGCTGGATTAAGTATTTTTAGAAGCTACTGTCACATTCTACCAATAGTGTTATGTTGATTTGTTGTGGCCAATGGTTGGGGTAGAAGAAGCATAAACAATTGGAAAGTGTATAAAAGGTCGGCCATGTTTGATAATAAACAGTTGCCACCTGAGACTGCTTGTGGTCTCTGCTTTGTGTCGTGACCGCCTCAACAGCGACATCTGGCGACCCCTGACGCGATATAACATACTCGGGTTTGGACGCATACGAGGTCCTACTGATTGGCACCACTGACCCACTGGGAAGAGAGTGGGGGAGGCAGCATTGGTGAAGCTGAGAGTGGCATGTGGAAGCCACAGGGAGGTCCGAACCTGATTTTCTCCTATCAAGTAGCACACTTAAAGGTATTTGTGTACATTTAGGTCTTATTGATTCTGACAATTTAAGACAAATTCATGCCATGGTGTCAATTAATAACCCTCCTGTAACTATTCAAAAGAGAACTTGTATTGCCCAACTTGTAGCTTTTGTAAGTTCTGTTCCAAATACAGTGCACCGAAGTCACAGTACAGGAAGTTTTAGATCAACAGGAGTACCTCAAGTATTCTGGACTGAAAAAATAACAGAGAAACATCCGAAAAAGACATGCATCCTCACCACCAGTGGATGTCAACCAGAAACCATATCCATAGAAGGCTTGATCAACACCAGAGCAGATGTCACAATACTCTCGCGATACTATTGGCCTCAATCGTGGCCTCTCACTCATGCAAGTTTTGGACTCTTGGGGTTGGGTAGTGCTACAACAGGTGGCCTGTCAGTTATGGTAATTAATGTAAAACATCCTGATGGACAACAAGCTGACATCAAACTCTATGTTGCCAATACTCCTCAGAGTTTGTGGGGATGAGATTATCTGTCTCAATGAGGTGTCAGAATTACCACAGATTTTTAATGGGGGCACTGGGGTGCAGGGTGATGAACATCCAGTTGTAGCCTTGACATGGCTGACAGACAAACCTGTCTGGGTTGACCAGTGGCCCCTTACTACTGAAAAGCTTATTGCCCTGCAAGAATTGGTCACGCAACAATTGCAAGCTGAACATATTGAGGAATCATTCAGCCCCTAGAATACCCATTTTTGTAATAAAGAAAAAATCAGGAAAATGGAGACTTTTACATGATTTGTGACAGATAAATTCTGTAATGGCAACTATAGGAGCCTTGCAACCAGGCCTTCCTACACCTACAATGATTTCACAGGGATGGCAAATAGTTGTCATTGATCTGAAAGATTGTTTTTTTACTATTCCATTGGCTGAGCAGGACAGAGAAAAATTTGCTTTTACTGTGCTTGCCACAAACTATGTTGAACCTAACAAAAGATATCAATGGAAGGTACTTCCTCAAGGGATGAAAAACTTGCCAACTATCTGTCAATGGTTTGTGGCACAGGCCTTGTCAAAAGTGCGGGAGCAATTTAATAACTGCTATTGCTACCATGGATGATATCTCATTGGCATCTGACAACAAACAACAGTTGTCAACTCTTAAACAATGTACTGTGACAAGCCTGAAAGCTTTTGGCTTAATCATTGCTCCAGAGAAAGTGCAGGAACACATGCCCTGGAAATATCTGGGTATGTTGGTGATTAACACTCAAGTTATGCCTCAACCTGTGAAATTAGACATTAATGTCAAAAATGTTACTGATGTGCAGAAACTGGCTGGTTCAAAAAGCTGGATTAGGCCATTTTTGGGCATAACCAATCATCAAATGCAACCATTGTATGATTTGCTGTCAGGAATCACTTCCTCTACTGACGAGAGGCAATTGACCCCGGCAGCAAAAAAGACCCTGAAAGAAACTGAAGTGGCCTTAGCACACAAATTTGTTAACAGAATAGATACCTCTGTTGCTGTTCAATTGTTCATTTTGAAAAATCATGAAACACCATGTAGAATATTGTGTAAATGGAGCGATAAATGGGAAGACCACCTGCATATTTTAGAATAGATCTTTTTGTCTTTCAGATCTCGGAAAACAGCTTCAGGACTTTATGAGCTTTTTGTAGATATTATCATCAAAGGCCGCAAGCATTGTCACAAAATTTTAGGATGCGACCCTGTGACCATTGTGATACCTGTACAACAGTGGTATTTTTAATGGTGCTTTCAAAATAACCATAAATTTCAATCTGCCTTATCTCATTTTACAGGCCAAATAAAATACCATTTGCCTTCTCATCCTGTTTTAAAATTGGCTAAAGAGATTCCTTTTGAAGGGAAGCAAATTTGTTCTCCTGTTCCAGTAGAAGGTGTAACAGTCTTTACAGATGGACCAAGGAAAACCAGAAAAGCAGCTGTAGCTTGGAAAAAGGATGATCACTGGGAGTATGAGACAGTGATTCAGCACGGGTCTCCTCAACTGGTTGAACTTTGTGCAGTTCTTTTGGCTTTCACTTTATTTCCTAGTTCTCTAAATATAGTCACTGATTCCATTTATGTGGCCAATTTGATCAAACATTTAGATCAAGCAGTCTTGTACAATATTCAAGAGAAACCACTATTTACTATGTTAGTGAAATTATGGACTGTTATTTATGGTCGAAAACATCTTTATTTCATCATTCACATTCTTAGCCACACATCATTACCTGGATTTTTTGTTGAGAGCAATGCCCATGTGGATTCTTTAGTAGCTGCTGCTGCAGTCAAAACTGTACCTAATGTGTTGCAGCAGGCAATTCTGTCTCATCAGTTTTTTCATCAGTGCCCAAGCTTTACAGCAACAATTCAAACTGTCTTCTAGTGAAGCAAAATCTATTCTTTCTTCTTGTCCTGACTGTCTCATGACTCATATTTCTCCTTATTATGGTACCAACCCTAGGGGTTTATCCCCTTTAGAAGAATGGCAACCTGATATCACCAAAAGGCCAAAATTTGGTCATTTTAAATACGTCCATGTCACAGTTGATACCTTTTCTCATGCGATAGTTGCTTCAGCATTTACAGAGGAAAAAACTCACAAGGTTATTCATCATTTTTATCATGCCTTTTCCATCCTAGGTGTTCCACGTCACATAAAAACAGATAACAGCCCAGCATATGCTTTGCAGAAAGTGCGAGCATTTTTTTGTGCTTGGGGTATTGGGCATTCCACGGGTATTCCACATGTTCCTACGGACCAGGCAATCACCGAAAAGGCTCATAGTCTTCTTAAATGTCAGGTTCAAAAACAAAAAGGGGGAATGCAATAGGAGTCATCTCAAGTGAGAGCAGATAAAGCTGTTTATGTGTTAAACTTTTTGCGTCCCCTACCTGACTCACAGCTATCTCCAATTTTTTACCATTTTTCTTCTTTGAATACTAAACAACCAGATTTTTGTAGAAACGTTAAGGTATGGGTCAAGGATTTAATTACTGGTATATGGTCTGATCCAGTGGAGCTAGTCACCTGGGAAAGGGGCTATGCTTGTGTTTTGACAGATAATGGTCCTCGATGGGTTCCTGTTCACTGTGTTAAGTCATATCTGGAGCACACAAGAAGAGACAGGACGGATGGTTCCACAGCTGAAGCAGAATGTGTGGATGACACTGGCTAGTGCCATATATCAGGACATGTATTTCATCAGCTTTAATGTGTTTTCATAGTTATTAAAGGGTGTGGTTTGGGTTTGTAAGTGATTAGGACAATGCAGATTATTGCTGTATCTTTTTTTTTGAGCACTTGGGTGGTTATTAGGTCACATATGGATGATGAAAGCTGAGAATGGTTGTATTATCAGGTGGTTTAAAAATGAGATTGTTAATTCTGTTGATGATTGTGATTGTTGTTTTGTGTTTCCCCTGTCTGACTGGATTTTTGCAAAGGGCCCTGCAAAAGTCCATAGCGGCTGTGTTTGCAGTTCTAAAACAAAAAGGGGGAATTGTGGAAGGAGCTACCAGTGGGCCTGGTTAGCTAAAGAAGCTGAGAAACAAGAAGATAAGGAGCCTTTTTCAAGGCTGTTACTAAGGAGACCAAGAGAAGAAGAGAACAGAAGAAAGATAAGAAGTTTGCAGCTGGATTAAGTATTTTTAGAAGCTACTGTCACATTCTACCAATAGTGTTATGTTGATTTGTTGTGGCCAATGGTTGGGGTAGAAGAAGCATAAACAATTGGAAAGTGTATAAAAGGTCGGCCATGTTTGATAATAAACAGTTGCCACCTGAGACTGCTTGTGGTCTCTGCTTTGTGTCTTGACTGCCTCGACAGGAACAGGAGGAAAAAATCTATTAATCTACCATTAACCCCACCCAGCATGCAAGTCACTGAGAAATAACAGGAATTCCAACTAAAATGATGCATAGCCGTATGAAAGCCTTTTGGACCTCTCGCTGAAGTAGAATTGCAAAACTTTTTTCAGTGTGGCCTTTAATTTTGTGGTGACAATGAACAGGGGCTCATTGCCTAGTATGTTGTAATGCACATGTTTTAATGACTGGTAAAGACAGCCTAGGAAACATGGCATTAATATTTCACATGACAGCACACCAAACACAGCCAGAGTGGCAAAAGAAAACCTTTAAATTATGGCATTTCCAGCACAGCTTTGACTTCCTTTAGTTTATCTTTTATAATATACTCTTCAAATTGAAAGATTACATTAACTTACTCTCATCTGACTTTCTGCTATTCAGCATTCAGTCATTTCTCCCTCTTCATTAAACATTCCCTCCCATTCAGGAAGCTAAGATAATCTGCTCATTGTACTCTCCCTCTCCCAGATGTTATGCCTTCCAGTCTCCAAGATCCTGACCATCAATTTTCCAAGTCAGCTCCTCCACATCCCAAGGAAATTAAAGAGTCAAAGCTGACTAGTAATTTGGAACTCGGAAGACTAAACCCAGCAGTGCCTTTTTTCTTTCTAATTTTTTTTCTTTTTGTTCTTTTTCACCTAACGTCAGAGCTGTGTAAACTCTTGACTTGAAAATACTGTAAGCACATAAATCTCTGGGGTTTTAATGCCTTGTCACAAATCACACACCTGGCTCATAGAAACATATAAAGTAATAAAAACATGTATTGTTTTCAATGCAAAATTTGATGAAAATAAGTACTTTACTTCTTAGTAGTCCTTACTACAAACTTTCCAGAACAATTTATGTTGTTGGATGACTACTTGTCTAATAACACAGCAAATGGAAGATTCGATTCAATTCTGTCCCTGACCTAAAAGACTTCCAACCCACTTCTTTCAAAGCAAGTATAGAATTCTACAAGTGCTGTATCACTGAGCACCAAACAATGCAAGATGCCTAAGACCAGAAAAAGAAGATAATGTGCCTGTGAACAAGGCATCCAAAGTCCTGCTCTCCAGATTGCACTGGGATTTTTCCAGTGGCTGTACAATGCAGAAACAATACTAGAAGGGATCACAGCCTGATGATCAGTACTTTCTCTGGGAGACTATAAAACAAATGTTGAAACTCACCCCTATGCCATGGATGGAATTGAACACCACTTCTTCAGATTAAGCCTTTACTGTCAAGTTATTGCATTAAAAACCAGGCATCCAGACTACCCTTACAATAAACAAAAACTGTGAGCCCCACTGTTTCAAACAATAGAGTTGGCAGTTAAAATTCAGGACAGAATTCCAGGCTGTGGATTCTGGATTGACAGACACTCCTTTCTGCAGTCCCAAATCAACCATAGCCTTAGACAGAGCAGTACCACAGTGGTTTTGGACCTCTTGAAAAGAGCCTATTGTTAAAAAAGTCCTTTGAAATACACTCTGCTTCTTGGTGCCCTCTCTTTCCCAAGCCTATGCTATCCTCAGGAAGTGGCTCCTGATGCTCTTTGCTCCAGTCTTCTAAGTTTATGATGCACAAGTTACTATTCAAATCAGAAATTCCCCACTCTTGGCCTCCTATTTCTCTAAACAATAATAGCATGATGAAAAAAATTCAGATGTCTCCAAGCAGCCAGTGCCTTTGCAGAATCTCCCTAAGGGTCACAAAGTGGCATGACTTGGGATTTGGAAACTTTTCAGATTGCTGAACTACAAGAAGTTGAAAAGACTTCAACAGTCATTGTCTCTGGAGTCAACATTTGTTCAGGAAATGGCACCACCTCACACATTAGGAACAGGGACCTAACCTCTATACTTCTTCATATCTGATGGCAGCACAGCCAGCAATGAGTGTTAGGAAAAACCTGCTGATTTGAACCTGAAGTAACTGCTTCTTCGTGAAAGCACACCAGGCGTGGTTCCAGCCCTCTGCTGGAGCAAGACTAAGTCCAGCAGGCAGAAAGAGTCTGCTCCAGACAGACTTCATAGGATGTCCTGTGCTGCCCATAGCTCCAAGGGGTCTTGGCATGTGCAGTACAAACAAATGTGAGTTGAAAAAATGCAAACAGATAAGAACTCACTTAACCTATTGAGATTCTTTCAGAAGTTTCCCATGGAGGAGAAAACTTAAGTCAGAAAAAGCTGGAAGAATATCTCTTCTTTAATACATATCTAAGGAATCTATTTCTGACTTTTCACATCTATATACATCTTCACTTCCTTCTCTCTGTATCTTCATGTTCTTATATATAAATATTCATTTAAGTTTCTTCAATCATCACTGTACTGTCACAAATCTTCCTTGACTATGCTTGCTGGTCCTGCTCCCAGAGTAGTTTGTCAGCATTCACCTTCGCAATCATTTTCAGAGCTAAACATATCTCTTCACTTTAGAGCTTCTTCCCAATTACTCTTTCATGGCCCCTTAACAGAGCATCTGGGTTTTCATATCACCCATGTACTACACAGGGAGCCTAAACACAAAAGGAAGGCAACACCTGCCCAAAATTTAAAGACATTGTGTTAAAATGGAAGCAACTTTCATATTTTTACACAAGGCAGCCAGGTAGCAACTGAACAGACTGAATAACCCTAAAATACATTAAAAAATTAAATGGATGCTTTAGAACAAACAGGAAAAAATCTCACATCACAGCAAAGAGTCCTCTCCATACAGATCTGTATAGCTGGGTTTACTGCAGGGGAAAACAAGTTCTGTCCTCCATCCTAACTTCATGCTGGGAGTGCACACCCATCATCCTGACTACAGTTTTTGCTAAAAGAAAAGCTGGATAACCCAGCAGGAAAGCACCATAAAATTATTCAAACAGTCCTCAGTTTTGAAAATTTGCTTCCACATCTGGTTCAATATAAAATATATGAAATATAAAAAAAAAAAAATTGCCTAATCTACTTTTATATTTCCCTGTCACAGAAATTACAGATTTAGTGTCTGAATACTTTCTATTCACATTGTATTTTACTTAGGCCTGAGCAGTTGGATTTATACGGAATACACTTCCTGCAAAACAGCAGCTGAGAAGATTTAAATAGCAGTTAGCACCTAAATTCAGAGAGACACTAGACAAGTGTCTAAAAATGCTTAAATGGGATCAGTATCTTGTTCAAAGTGAGTTCAATATGAGTTATGTATCTAAACATTCAAACATTTAGAAGGGCTTTACAAAAGTATCTACTGCATTTCAGGGCAGCTACACATCCCTGTAAATCTCATTTTGTCTATTTACGTCGGAATAAATCCTCCAAAAACATGAAAGTCTTTAACTTGCCATGGTTTTCCTCACATAAGTGAGCATAATTTTTCTTAACTTATGAAAAATGTTAACTGAAATTTAGAACTTGGCAGTTTTCCGTTGTTCTCTGCTTTATTCCCTGGGCAATCACACTTATTTAGGGTCATGGTTTAAGTTTAAGCCTAAACCAGTTGAAACCAGGAAACATACTGAAGAAGAGAATTCAATTTTTTTTTAAAAAAAAAAAGCCTTGTTACAGTAAAGAAAAAATGAATCTTGGAGTACTTTATGAATAATATTAGTAGCAATGAAGTCATCTTCAACTATAGTTGGAAATCACTGAAGTATCACAACCACAGTTTTCTGTATTAGAGATTCAGTCTTCAATACCTGTAGGCTACCAAGAAAGCTATATTGTAATAAAATGTGTAAGAAAAATAACTGAGGATATTTAGCTGGTTCTTTGAGGGCCATATCTGATCAGATTCTGTTAACATTTAGCATTCAGTATAGTATTGAACATCACCTCCACTGATTTCACAAAATAACCCCTTCCTTTGAGCCCTTGCCACGCTCAAAACAAGTAACCTGAATGTATTAGTGGTGACATAAAAAGCCATTCTGAGGTGTGCTAAGCAATACCTTTGAGAAATGAAGTGAACATTACATTCTAAATCTGTAAGAAGCACATGTTATTTTTTTTATTATAATGTTAATTTTGTATGATTCTCACTTTTATTATTTCTTTCTTGAATGTGCCATAAATAAATGAGATGTAACTGAATATATTGTCTTTGTATCCCATCTTACTTACTACATTAAGCTTGGTTTGGCTTCCACTGGTCATAAGATCTTCCTCTGATACTTTATTAAAATTTTCCAGATAATGGTCTGATAGTGTATGAGACAGATCTTCAAAAGAGTATTCCTTTTCTTGGCACAATTTGATTTCATCTAAGAGCTTTGATAATTCTCCAGTCACAGCTTCACCTTTAAAAACAGACACACCATTAATCAGTAATTAGAATGCCAGGGTAAATAATGCCTAAAAAGGAAATGCACATTTTTTTTATACTTTATTGAGTATTTGTTATTTTCCATACCTTATCTTCTAAACAATGATCTTCGTGCACCATTCTCTGCTCAAAAATAATGGCATCTTGTTCCAGGATGGGAATTTGCTAGAGGCAATCTACATACTTCTGCATTGCCTTATACCTTGTATTTAATTAGGATGAATATATTTACCCTTTCTCCATTTTCTAATCCTGAAAATTTATAGAAATAGCAACTATGCAAGAATGCTAAATTAATCCAGGAAAAGAAAGTTTCTACAAACACACAAAATCAATATCCCATACTCCGCATTGGATTCATGTTTGCTCTTGTAATTAATTAATACACTACATAAGCTCCGTAAACTGTGATTGACTAAGAATGCATATCTCCCACATAAAGCAGCTATGCTTGATGAATAATTCTTGCTTACTCTACCAGGATTAAAATCTAGATTAAATCTATCAGAAACCCACATTTAGTGCGTTCTGCATTGTGTTTTCATGTTTTCTCCTTAATTTATCAGATTTTTTAGTTAAGAAATCTACCAGAACAGTAAGACAATAGGCTTTATATGTCTATACTGAGGATCAGCATTGGAAACAGTGGTAGTAATTAGTACTAGAATCACACTGAGTGCTAAACATTCTACAAATAATCCACTGGCAGCAGCAAGGCCATCACAGACTGAAAAGCTGCTCATTATGATCAGCCACATTGGACTCTGATTAAGTACTATGTGTCTGTTGCACAGCTACTTTTAGTAATAGCAATGAAAAGTGAAAAAGCCAAGAGTTTCCAGGAGCAAGTAAGAAACTCCTTTTTTAAACTAGGTTTACAGCAGTCATATTGGTGGAAATTGTAGCACTTAGACTTGATAGAATACAGATGTTTCCATGTTACTCCATCTTTGGAAATAAAATGCCAAAAAGGAAAACCAAACAAGAATGGGCATATTAAGATCAGCATACATAAAACACTTAAGTACACTCACATAAAGAATCCACTGGTAAAACTGTATCTGCTTGGTCTAGAGCTCTGTTGGTTTCATTTTTTTTCATACTGTTTGCTATGCTAAGTAAACACAAATACCCAAAAATACATTCAAAGTATAACCATAGCCAGTTACTACCAAGATTTTCAGGGACAAGAACAGAAGTTGTTCATTAATTAATTGCTTTTTAAAATCTAACAGAAATTTTACATTCAAAACTCTTGCTACTCTTAGTCAATGGTAGCTTTGCATGAAATTTATAAATTAAGCAGAAATATAACCAGGTTTATTTATATTCTTGTTTTTTAATCAGAAAATTAAAATTATTCCATATAAATATTATAACTAAAAATTGCAAGTAAAATACCTAAATATTAAAAACTGTTCTAAAATCATGATACAGTGTGCTATAAAGAAACAGAACTACTGCTTCCCACAAAACTATGTTCATGTGCCCAGTCCCACATTCTCCTCTATATGGCCCGAAGTATTTCTTACTGGGCATGAATGAGTTCTGTGGGACAAAACCGGACTGACCCAGGTGAGAGTGCACTAGTTGACTGGCTGATTGCAGCCAGAATACATAAAAGACAGATTTTGCCTATTTCTTTCAGGGCAGGTACTAATTAGGGTCTTTCGCCTCTGTCCAGCTCCCTATTTTCATGAAAGTCAAAGAAAGGTAATTGATATTGCTCTCCCCCTTCCGAAGTTGGTTTAAATTATCTGAAATTAGATTGTCAGTGAATGGCAGACAGATGGGAAAGCATGATCAAGTACAATTTCTTTTACTATGAGATTGCACAATAGACAAGCAAAAGCCAGCTAGCATGTTTTACATTATTTATATCTTGTAAGAAGAAATAAGGAATGTGAGATCATGACCTTATTGTTAAGAAGTAAAATATATTTTAAATATATTTTCTACTTAATTTCAGGACAGACATTTCTATTGCATATGGTAGTTGGCTTCACAATCCTGTTAATCTCAAAGGAAATATTTATTTTCACACACCACATAGGTTTTAACTACCCCAATGGGAAATATTATTGGAACTACAGCATTTGTTCACTATCACCATGAAGATTATAATCTGATATGCATCAAAAAGCTTCATTCTCTCATGAATAAAACCTCTCCCAGTCAACATGTTAAAGAAAAAAAGAATATGTTAAAAAACCCACACCACCCCAAAAAAAGCCAAAAAAACTCCACAAAACCCAACAACAACAAAAAACCCACCACCAAGCAAAATAACACCACAACTCACACAAAAAAAACAAGGACAGGCTTAGTTATTTGCTAGCAGTCACATTCACTCTGGATGACTACTGAAGGTGGAAGTCAGGTTTGGTTCTACAGGAAGATGATTTCCATTAAAGACAGCACACTCAGGAAATGCCCTGTTTTAGCAGCTGTGGTGGGGAAATGGTGAATCAGAATATAAAATGAAAGCACATGTGCACAAGTGACTGCC
This sequence comes from Cettia cetti, assembly GCA_013401135.1. Classification (NCBI taxonomy): domain Eukaryota; kingdom Metazoa; phylum Chordata; class Aves; order Passeriformes; family Sylviidae; genus Cettia; species Cettia cetti. The sequence goes on from VZUI01045010.1 coordinate 118,764, forward strand.
ACAGTGTATGAAAGCTGTGTGAGAAGATGAATGGAAGAGCATTATGCTTGTGACCTTTGAAAGAGGCTTCCAAACGTAAAACAATTGGTAGATACACTGATTGGGAGAGATGAAGTAAATTCAATTTTTAACCTGAACGTGAACAATACCTGCAGAGTATTTCAACATATTTAGTATTTTTGTTTAACTTGATTAAGAAATGGATAAGGTCAGATAAAAAGATTTAAGATCAAACAATGGAGCTCATTGTATTCCATTAGTGACTTGTCCGTTCTGAGAATAGAGTTCCTTGCTTTTTTATATGACATAGATTACAGTGTTTGTAGTCAAGACAGGTGATTCATGGTAGAAAAAACATACTTGATATCAATAACTTTCTTAAATTTTTTCCACTTTTAAAGTTTGTATGAATGTTAATATTATAGAGAAATTCAGGAGAGCTTTTGCATTCACAGAGTACATGTATTTACTTTTAGCCTTTGGAGACGGAGGAACTTCTGGGGACAAAACGCAAGACTGATGTTCTGCACATTCCAGTGGGCGTTCCTCTGAAACACCTGCATTTCCTGTTTCCATATATTCTGCAAGTTAAAGATACAAATACAATTAGAAGACTGAATTAAGGGGGTTTATTTCAAACAAAAGTATATTTGCTACTTCATTTTTCATTAAAGACTTTTCAAATTTTTATATTACAACACTGTAATTATTCATAAACATTGCTTCAAGACAATCATTTGTTGAAAGTACTATAAAACACTATAATGGCCAGTCCTCTAATCTGTGGAAACTGCTACAGAAATCTCATTGTATGGGTAAAGAGTTGAGACTCCCTGTGTTTTTCTTGTCTCCTTGAAATATCAACATAACTGTTCTATTACATTATTGCACTTAAAAGAGACTTTTATTCTAAGTTTGTGGAGAGTTTTTGTCAATATTCAGGATGTTCACAATACATACAAATATTGATATTGTTAAGAAAGCCAAATACTCTGCTTGCAGCACAGATATAGTACTTGAGGAAAAAAAAAAGCAATCCCGAAAATTTAGTTTAAAAGAGCAGTCTAAAAAGCAGTATGCTAAAATTTCTGGTTTTTCTCCTTAAAAATTCCCTTGCCCCATGTTCACAACAATGTTAAGAAAAACAGAAAAACATGAAATAATGAATGTGCTCAACTTCCATTTCATTACTGTTCTTTTCATATAAATACATTACTTTCAAGTTCTTTTCTACACAAACTAACTTAATGGAAGACCCAAACCTTAATGAATTGCAGTGCAGTAATAAATAAGAAATTAGTTTATGTAATTGCAGCACTTTTTTTTCCCAGCAGAGCAACTGGTTCTCGATTTTGACAGTTATTCTGCATCTGCATTTTCCTGAGTTTCTGAAATTGTTTGAATAATTTCATTCTGATATTGAAAGTAACCACAATAGCATATGTTGCGACACACACACTAGCAAAGTACAATAACATCTTTCATCAGAATCACACTGAAGGACTAAGGAGTTTCTGGGAAGTGAAATCTCTCTGATTTAATTTCTACAGTCTACAATGCACTTGTTTAGCTTGCTGTTACTTCTGATTAAAAAACAAATCCCAAAACCCAAATACAATCTGCGATTAAACAGGCATCTGAGAAATTGAAATTGGAAATGGCATAGAACAGCATGCAGTTTCAAAATGCTTTGCAGATTGTTGGGGTATTCTTTTAAAAAAATTGTATGATTTGAAAATGCCATATATTAAGTTTGATGGCTGGCAGTAGTCCCTGGCATAATCTGTCATAAATTTCTTCATATGAATATGGGGACTTCATTTTTTGGTTGGGGGACAGGGGTCTGAAAGCAAAGAAGCAAAGATTAGCTGTAGAGAAAGAGAAACCATGAGAAAACTAGCACCATGACAAAATGCTCTGGAATGTTTTCCAGCTCTGTCAGCAATAGTATTTGTCAAGTTAATGTGCAAGATAGAGAAGAGATAAAAAGGAAGCCAGATCCAAAGAAAACTAAAAGAAAAAAGGAATTCATGTCTAAAAAATGTTGGTTGGTAATTATAAAACTGTCCAAAAGGAAATGTAATTATATCAGGTGAATGTTATAATTATGAGATCAATACAGCTATGATTGGAAAAGGAAATGGAGGATATATTGTAGAGTACTCTAACCTTGCTGTCACATAATCATACAAGACTGTGTTTTTAAATAATTCTCTATTTTTATTCTTTGTCAGGCCCCACTTCCAGACCAATGCACTTACCTGCTGGAGGCTAGTTCAGAGGAGGAAATCCCAAGTTCAACATAAGTCTTAAATACTTACTTTAAAAAATACAGAGCTTCTTCCAGAAAATCTTTACAACTGTACACAAGGCATGGTACAAGAGGTTTACAACAGGCTGGCAGCATGCCAACGTTGTGAGGGTACAATCCTTGAAACTTTGGGCTTCTGTGGGACTTTTACTCTTAACTTGGTTTTATATTATTGAAAATTCTACCAGATACATACAAAACAAAGACAGGGCCTCAGCTGAAAGAGGCTTACATTCTAGGTGAATACTTATTCATAACATTGTCAGAGAAATAAACACAGATAGGTGATCTCTACCAAGAGCCAAAGAAACAGCACACAAAAGCATCAGATGCTTCCTCCAGCAGCTGCATTCTATTCATCTGCAGCTGGCTAGGAATTCATCTTCGAATCCTGCCTAAACTTACTGACTTCTGGGTGCTTGAGAGACTGCTCAGGCTTTTTCTCAAAGCAAAACTTCAGAACACAGCTAAGCTTAGTGACTTATGCCACTTCATGTCCAGAACAGTGTCCCCATCTGTGGTTTCACACTTTAGAGGAATTCCCATCATTTCTACTACGGGGGACAGTAAAAGCTGTTTGGGATACAACCTGTCATATTCATAATGGGAAGAATAGACTATTTTACTTCTGTAAAAGTAAGTACTACTTCACCTTACCCAGAACAGACTTCACAGCTCAGTGAGGATTAATACTAAGAGCTCAAAAAACTTTATTTTTAGTATTATTCTTTTCTGTAGTTACCAGATTTTGTCAAAGACCCACTCAACCTAAACTGGGTTCTGTGCACAGAAAGTAATACCACAGAAGTGGTCACACAGCAGTGGAAATAAGAACAGTGTGGAACATAACCCAAGAAGGGAACAAGTTCTGGAAACTTCAAACAGCTGGAACTCCAGCTTTTTTAGTTTCTGTAACAACAATTAGGCCAAAGCCAAACAAATAGGAAAGACTAAACACAAGCTGAGAAAAACAGCTGCCTCTCTACCATGAAGAAAGCATGGACCAGCTCAGCTAGAGCTGTTCCTGAACTTCCAAGGAGTGCAAAACCACAACTTGCTTTAACTTCAGCTCCTCTTAGATCCCAACTTCTCAGTGAGGTGACAGGATTAAGAGTTTTGCTTTGTTTACAAACCTTGGTTTTTAGAGTAATGGTTATATTCACTTCAGAAAAATTTTTATTTTAATGGAAAATAAAAACAGCAAACAATTTATTTTAATTATTATTTTCCTTTAATTTGAGTATAAGTTCCTTTCTTTTGTTTTTATACCGCACTTCAGCCATATCATGGGGTAGATTCCTATAGAGTTCTTCCTAGAACAGTTTTTCCCTAAGGAAGCCTAAAGGCTCTTTAAAGCTCTAGAAAAAAGGCCAAAAAGGACAAATTTGATCAGAATAAAAATCTGAACATGCACCTTTTCAAACAGAAGACCCTCTAAGAAAGCAGACCAAAGAAATAGAACTTACATAGAAACCAGACCCCTCTATAGCCAATGTCCCTGCAGGGGGCACATATACCTCCTTCACTACACATCTTTCTGAAGGGCAAAAATCTTCAGAAAACCGTCTGCCCTCCCTAAGACTCTTCCAGAACCTGTCTGAGGATTCTGCAGCTCCATTGAGTCCTTCCCCAGCCTGGAAACACTCAAAAAGCTCCTCCCAAAACAGCTCACTTGCTCCCATGGGAAAGAGGCCACCTGAGTCTTCATGACACAATTCCTCTTCTCTTTACAGCAGCTGCAGTAGCAGGAAACCAGCTGGTAACTACCACTGTCAGGTATGCTAAGGTGACAGATGAGCTGTGAAGGAGGCTGGTTCACATCAGTCTCCTAAATTTCAGAGGACAATTTCTAAATTATTCAAGTTTAACTTAATCCCAGAGAAAGCTGAAATCAGTAGATGCTTTTGTGCATGTGTTCAGGGACGTTAACAGAAACAAGCACTGAAGAACTCCTATGAATGTGAAAAAGGTAAGGGTGCAGCTAAACTTTCAGTCTCAACAACAGTAGTTAAATTAATTTGTGAATGCCGTAAATGCTCTACAGCTGTTGCACAAGAGCCTGCAGAGGAAGCTGTAAAGTCCCAGAAAAACAAAACAAAAAGAATCCATAAACAAACAAACAAAAAAACCCCAAAACAATTAAAAGGAATTGAGATCTCAATTACTTCCATCCCTCGCAGCTGTAACTAAATCATTGATTGCAAACCTCTTCCATTCTTCCAGTGAGGCTCCTGCACTCAAGGGAATGGAAGATCTACTTGTCCACAGAAAGGGTAGGAGAGAAGGAGAGAAAGAGTGAGAATACACTAAAAAAAAAAAGCCCCAGTACTAACGACACCAAAGCTATTTAAGCAGCAAGGAATACAAAGGACTTCTGGTTCTGCACCCGCTTATGCATTTTCTATTTATGAATAATTTGGCAACAGGTACAAACAATGTTAGGATCCTAAGCAGATTCAGTAGAAGAGAGGAAACAGTTTTCCACTGCGTCTCCCTCCATAGTGTCTATGCAGCAGCATTTACTGGGGCTCATGCCATTTTTCACCTGTTTATCTACTATCTCCTTTGTTTCATAATAACAAGAATTCTGCTTCTAGAAATAGTAAAAGAGCAAGATTCTTATAGTGGGCTGTAGAGAAAGAGTTGAAAGATGGCACAGCTCACATCTGCGTCATGTTCACATGTGCTAAAACTAAAACACAGCTGGTTGGTTTAATTTTAGGCCTACTAGCCTTGGCAACATCCCTTTTATCTCCAGTGCCTTATTATAAAAGCCCTAAGTGCCAGTACTGTTAACTGCTTCATCACTGAGTGCTGTTTTTTCACTGCACCCATAAAACGCATCCAGTTGCCTGGCCTTGCTTGGCACAGTATCTTAATTCTCCCCTTTTCCGTACATAGTGCATATACAGCTATTTCTTCCTTACTGTGTTAAGAATCTAAACCCTATTAAGTATTTTTAAGTGAGTGCTACCTCAGACCTGATGAAGACACGGAAAATGATGTGACATGTACAAAAGACATAGAAGTAAAATCTGAACTGCCATTTCCAACTATAATTAACAGGCAGTAAAAAAACATTTAGGTGTTATATGGCTTTTTCAGCTTTACTTAGCCTTTTTCATGTTGCTCTTTAGAGTGATCTTTTAATTTATTTTCCTTCTATCAGATAATGTCTCAACATCTCAAAAAAGACACACACTTTGGAAACACAAAAGAAAAGAATGTACAGAAACTCCCATTGCTGTTTTCTCAGGATAGTAAGAAAAGATGTAAAATAAGGATCACAAGAATGCTAGGATCATTTCTGAAACCTTGTGGGCAAAAGACCTTGTTTCTCCAAACCTACAATCTGTAAAAAGTACTTTTCTAAATACTCTTTAAAAGAGAGAGAACAGTTTCTATCCACAATTCTTAAATTCTGGGTGGGCATTTATCCACAGGTGAGTACCAGCCCTTCTGGGTTTAGTATCAGCTCATGGGATATAGTGTTACTACCTGCATTAACTGCTTCTAAACACAGAAATTACTTTTATCTCCTTCAAAGAAGTTTTTTACAAGTATTTCCAAAACCAACTCATTTTCTTTCTAAACATTTCTTCCAACTCTGTTGTCCCTGTGCATAACAGGCCCATCAGTAATACCACATTATTTCCTTGTCTATTTCTGCCAGCCCTTTCATATGCATCTTTCCACCTTTGTTTTGTATTTTGAAAGCTAATGTTTTGTGGCAGGGACAAATACTATGCTATGTTAAAACTATAAACTGTAAAGTGACACTCAGAACAGTGCAAGGGGAAACCAGTAAAAATTAATGAGAATGCTTGGTGACAAAAATCTTAGTCTTTCCTGGCAACAAGGTGAAAGAACAATTAATGCCACTATGCCTGCATAAAGCACAAAATAAGCAAGAAATTTAAAAATCTGGTCAATAACTGTCTGATATCATTAAATTAATTTCTTTTACCTATAATTCTACATGAAAGAGCCATGTAAGCTGCTCTAGACAACCATCTAAAGACAGCAGCCTTAAGAGGAATGTATTTGGAAGCTACAAAATCTCTCTCAGTAATTGCCCTTTCTTTGCATGGAATTCATTAAGCAGTGAAGTCAAACTCAATTATAGTACATTCAGGATTCCAAAAATTTCAGTGCTTCACTGATTTTTCAGGTACAACAGGATAAATACCCACACTTTATTGGAGAGCATACTCAGCTGCCTTTTTAGAAGAGGGTAAGTCAACAGTATCATTAGTAGTGAATCCCGCCACTCCTGATTTTTTCAACCTTAGCTCACAGTTCAAACTTCGATGGATAAAGATTCAGTGAATATCTTGCTGATGAAAAAGAATTTATATAAGTTCCACAAGTGAGTTCTGAAGGAGCTTCTCAGGTTGTCTTAAGAGTCAGAATGGCATCCTTGTAACTATTTTTCATTCTTGGACAACACTTCTGATTATAGGCAGACAGCAAAAATAAACAGCTGCTCATTACCACACAGTTTCATCACAATAAGAGCTGAAACTACTAAGCAGTCATTTTAAAACTTCAAGGCACACTTCTGAAAAAGACTGCACATCAAAGCAACAAAAAGGATTTAAATTAATTTTTTTTTTCTCTGTGTGTGTGGTAAAAACTGAGGGCAGGTACTGATTCATCAACATGAGAAACCCATGAGAGGAGGTTGGATGATTTATTATTCATAGAGCAAGAGTTCTTTGAAAAAATGTTCATCAGTGGGGTTGAGACTGCAAGGTTATCACACTAAGGAGAAAATGGACAATAAAGAGGTAGTAAAATTAAAATTAGTTTAGTTGGTGATGGGATTTTATGATCTTAGACTAATACCTGAAGGATGATTGATTTGGATATCTAAGAAAGTGTGAGCTCTGACTGACCCTTTTCCTGTCCCTGAAGAAGCTCCAATACGACATTAACACTCTTTTCCTCTTCATGGTAGTACATTCATGCTGCAGAACTGTAATGACTTAGAGATTGAAGTTTGACTCAAATTAGGAACTCCCTTCTGCTGACAGGGGAAGCCCTGTGTCCTCCACACATCTCTTCCTCCCCACTTTTCAATGTACATTTCTGTCAGTTACCTGGAACAGAGGTAGCTCTGAGACCTGAATCACACAGGAGGCAAGCTAATTAAAACTACAGAAAGTATATTTATAGATTTTTAATACTATATCTTATTATTTTATATACATATATAATAGATATTTTGTATTCTACCAGTTCATGAACCAAATCAAGTCACTTTGAAGTCTCATGTAAATGGGAAATATGCAAGGGAACTGTGTAGGTGGAAGTAGTGGAGAAGGAGAGGGGGAAGTGAGGGAAAAGGCAAAGAAAAATAGGAAGAAGGGAGAGAGGGAGACCTCGAGGCAAGCTGTTCAGCTCTAACATCAATCTGCTCTTTAAGGGAATACCTCTCCTAAAGCCTGCAAAATTTTCATTATACTTATAGGAGCTTTGTATCTTCAGTTCATCATCTTGCTGGAAAACTTTATGGAAGCTGGTCAACTAGTTTGGAAGTTATTCAGGAAAGAAATGACACAGTATGGCCACATGACCGTATTTTCTCTAGGAAATGTTCTTATAAAATACTGTCATGTGGGAGCCTGTAGCATGAGCTAGTTCATGTGTAGAACCAACACTGAACTGATTAAAATGGCTTATTTAATGGCAGGAATAATCAATACAGATGAAGATGTAGCGCTGATACCTGCAGGGACCTCCTCTCTCAAATGCACTTAATGAAAGGCTAATCTGAAAATGCAGGGAACAAATTCCATAGAAGAGAAGAAATTATGTTTAATACTGAGTTATGTTCTAGTTCATGTTTCATCACTTTACTGCCATCTTCTAGAGTAAAAGATTTAAGTAAACAATGAACTTCCATCAACCTTGTACCAAGAAAGTAAAATAGGGAATGAAAACAAATGTATGTATGAAAAACTGTATTATTTCTCCTAAAAGAACAAAAAAAAAAAAAAAAAAAACCCAATACTGCCTGGTTTATTTTTTTTTTTTTAATTTAAGGAAAATGAAAAAATATAATGAAATGGTTTGAAAAACTGTCATCACATTTTAGTTATTTAGTTGCTATTTATTAACAAATCTATCATTTCAATTGTAGGTTATGATTACAATTTAATGGAACTGCTATTGAAATATTACAGTATGTTATGGTGTAATAAAGAATGTAAAAAGACAAAGTATAAGTGACACAGCATGCTAAAAAGAAAGGGTTTACTCTGAAATTCAAATATGGACAACTTTTTTGTTCAACAAGTCTTTTTAAATCAAAAAGACTGCTCCTTTGTGTAATGAAACATTTAAAGAGTAGAAATTACTATATACAATAATACTTCTTTATTGTCTCTAACAAATGTATAATTGAATATGGCCTACCTTGAAGTAGAGCTGCAATTTGGAGAGACTGCTGAGATGGATGCTCTTTAAGTATATCCAAAACCGTTCTACCCAAACTGTCCTTTATGTTGGTATCAATTCCTGAAAAAGAAATGGATCTATGATTGAATATTTAACCCTAAATGCTTTGGATTATAAATGTGTTGTATCAGACTGAATTTTCTGACAAATTGAAAGCAAGTTATTTCACAATTGCATTACAGCTTAAGTACCGGATATATTTCTGTTTAAAGCTGGGTAGTCTAAAATTCACATGCTGACATGGCTGGTTTTTATGTTTCCGTAGATCATGGGGATATAAAGTAACCAATTTTGGGATTATTTTAAGAGATCGTTCCTAAGGAACAGCTGTCTTAAAAAGGATATTTTATAAAATCAATATATTCTCTGTTTGTTTTTCCTACTTTTCTCTCCAAACTGCTTTAATTCATTGGGAACTTTCTAGTCCATAGTACCAGTATGTGTTTTGGGAAGAATGAAAAAGTTGTTTTCTTTATGTTAATGAAGTTGTACTTCATGGCAACATTTCCAAAATTCATGTCATGAATAGACGTGTATGATATGTGACATGAATATGCATATGTAGTATACAGGCACTATGAACAGCCACAGGATTTCCTCATAGACTGTCCATACTGCTGACAAAGTAATGGTTTGGCTTAAACTGTGAATTAAGTATGAGGCTTGGCCTGAATCAGAACCTGTTGAATGTGGTACTGCATGACTCTCTACCTTTGCCTTGTAGGAGCTTCCTTGGAAATTTTGCCTTATGGTAGAATGCTCAAGTTGTTTTGCAGTTTAGATGTGCTTTCATAAAAAGTAAAGGCCTAAAACGTCCTAGCCAACAAAGTGAAATTCTTCTCAGGGCACCAAACAGAGAAAATCAGAGGACACAGGATTTAAAAGGACATTCTGAAAGCATTCACCAGAAAAGGCTGCAACTACAATAATTTCCTAACCCAATGGACAGTTACCTAATTTGTTTTGTGAGAAACAAAATTTTACTGAAAACAAACACAAAATATTACTAGGCTATTTAGCAGTGGCAGTTGACTTTCAGAGGACAGACATACCAACTCACATCTTTCCTTTGTAGTAGCTGCTTTTTTTTTTTTTTTTTTTTTTTTTTTTTTTTTTTACATTTTCTGACTCATTTTGAAGCAGAACTAGAAAAAAGTGGATTATTAGGTACAAAAGGCAAAAGGTGGGGAGTGTTGCAGAAGTACAGAGCATTTGGGGTTGAAGGAGTTCACAGCAAAGATTATACTCCGCTGCCTTGACAATTGTATGCTGGTAGAGGCTGTAACGTATTAATCTGAAAACGGTGGGCTTTTTCTGTGGTCTAAAGGGCTCCCTATGTTTGTGTGATGTTCTCCAGTCCTTCCTTTTCTAGGAAATAAAAAAACCCTGCCTTTTTGAGGGCAGGTGAAAATCCCTTTCCCCCTCCTTCTTTTTCATCCAAACAGAAAAGAAACCTGGAAGGACCATTTTTTTCTGAAAAAAGCTCTGAGATAAGGGATACACTGGCTGAGATTCAGATAAAGATCTGTGATTAGAATATACCTTCTTTTCCAATATATAAGTAACACCACAAGAACAGATAATAATGAACAATGAGATCCCTCCGTGTAATGGATGTTCACAGATCTGCAAGAAATTATTTCTAAGTCTTTTTGTTCTCATTGGTCTTACAATTATCTGAGAAGACAGTTGTCTAGATGAGTAATTTATAATACCTGCAAAAATTCTGAATCATATTATGAAGTAGATGGGTTGTTTGGACTTTATATCCCTGTTCTTCTTTTCTTTCAGGACAAATGCAATTCTCATAGACACAGTGCCTTTCCCTTTCTTCACAGGCACTCAGTTTATCCAGGAAATGAAGAAGCAGAATGGTGTGTTTGCTAGGAATAGCTAACTGAAGGAAATAAATGTGAACATGAATCTTCTGGTCTCCACATCAAAGAATATTCTTGGCTGCCTTTCAGAGTGAATAACAAAATTTTATGTAGTCATTTTGTTCTCATAATACATTTGTTCTCAGAATACAGTGGCATACACTGAGTCATATATGGAATTTCTGAGTTGGAACATCATCTTTGTACTCTGTGTATAGCAATTTCTTATTCTAAAAGAACACTATCTTAATGAGAAGTACATGTGATTAGATTTGCAAAGGATGATAATGATAAAAGTAATTTGTATAACCAAAACTTAAGGAGGCATACACCAGACTAGAAAAATTAAGGGTATTTGTTCAGTGTTTCCTGTAAATCAAATTTACCTGTTTCAAGCAAAATGCGTACTACCTCCACCTTTCCAAATAGGGCTGCTTCATGCAGGGCACTCCCTTTTTCTGTCTAGAAAAGAAATATTGTGACATTTAAAATACCAATTAATCTTTCTGTAAAGAATGTACATGGAAAATAAGTATTTCTTTTTTCCCCTTTTTTTTAACCTACACATAAAAAACACAGAATGGGCAAAAATAAATACTAGAATACAAGATTTTTTAATTATTATTCAAGACAAAAACAAAAATGCTGTCAGTTCTTCTATAAAATTAATAACTATGTAAGAAAATATAGTAGGAATGTAATACAGCTCCCTGTTAACAAGCCTGCATTTGTGTAAAATTTTTAGACTCCTATTACAGACAGAGAAATTCTAGTCAACACCATCAGCGGAACACAGTTCTCCAGCAGAGTCAGGCAGTTTACATGTGGACATCTACAATTAGATGTTTTAATGTGAAACTGGATCACACCCCAGGTCAATTCAGTTATATGGTGAGAGATGCCCTAGGGTATCCTGGTGTCCAGCTGCTGTTCCAGTTGATGTTCACATTTGATCTGCCTCACATCTATCTCATACAGATGTCTTGGATACCCTAAGGCACCCCCAACAACTTTAGATGCTGATGCTTATGTCATTTAAATTCTACCTTAGATGTCTGTAAACTTGATTTTGCAGATTTTTTTGACACAAATTTTTTTGTGAGCAGACTTTTGCTCAGATAAAATTTACAGTACTGAAAAACACACTATCTCTATTAACAGCTACTTTTTTCAGTATTTTACACTGCTGTTACTGAAAATTCTGAACAGAATAACTTTCCATCCAATAGCATTAGCATTAGCTAGAGAACTACTAGATCTCACTGAGTATCTGACTTACCTCCTTTTTTTGATAGAAAATTAGATTTTGAAATTTATTTGTGTCACATGTTAAAAGTTTTACTGCTTAAATTTGTTTTTTCTATACTTTATCCAAGTCATACTTATTATGGTAGAAAGACCTTAAAGATACATGCATACAAAACCAATTCTGAAATAAAACAGTAATACATTATTAATTAGTTGTGTCAGAATGCATCAGTGTTACAGCAATTCAATGACAGGATATTTAGAAGTAATCAGAGATCCTGAGATAGGATATGAGCACAGTCACTGTTAGTGTACGTATGTCCCACCAATGCTTAGTACATGGAGTTAGAAAGTAGAGCATGCCCAATGACATCTACATCTTGCATACCCCTTATACTAACAGTATAGCAGAAAGCAGAAGGAAGTCAGTAAGAGAATATACATACAAAACACATCTCAAAACAGCTTCTAATACTTCCATTTTCAAAAGCAATCCAGTTGAACATTCCTAGGTTTATTTGGAACAAGAAGACTAAATATTCAGATTTACTTAGACATGGTTTTAGAATCCTTTACTCAAAAAATATCTCCAGGATATTTCCAGTTAGTGCAATTGGCTTCAAAATGGGATAACTCCACAATGACAGTGCAACTGCGAAGGTACACACAGAGATTAATGTGAAGCTCAGAAATTTCTGGGAATGAGAAAAAGTCTCAGAAAAGTCAATGATAGCTATAATTTTGATTACTGAAAGAAGCTTGACATCAGCAATCTTGGAAAAAGCCTGTTATCCTCTTGGTGTCATATGGCATTTCTTTTGGACTGATCACTTATTGGCATGAGTATTGGGCGGACCCGGTACTATTAAGATAGGGTTCTCTGTCATAGAGGAGGAGTGTTGACAGCAGGTCAAGGGAGGTGGCCCCCTTTCTGTTTACTACTGGTGGGTCCCACACCTGAAATGCTCTGTTCAGTTCTGGGCTCCCCAGCACAAGATGGAGCTACTAGAGAGAGACACTGAAATTGTTATGAGACTGGAACATCTCTTCTATGAGGAAAGGCAGAGAGAGCTGGGACAGTTTAGCCTAGGTAAATGAAGGCTTTCAGAGGATCTCATCAATGTGTACAAACATCTGAAGGGAGGGTATAAAGAAGTCTATGCCATGTCCAATGACAGAAGAGATAAGGGGAAAAAACTCAAATACAGTATGTTCTGTTTGAACATCAGAAAATTTTTTTTTTTTTGCTTGGCAGGCAACTGAGCCCTGGTACTGTCACAGGTTGTCCAGGAAAGTTGTAGGGTATCAGTCCTTGAAGATATTCAGAAGTTGTTTGGACACAATCCTGGGCAACTTATTCTATGGGATTCTGCTTAAAAAGGGGGAGTTGGACCTGATGACCTCCTGAGCTCCCTTTCAACCTCAACCATGCTCTGATTCTCTGACAAGAATTAGTGATGTAGACATAAAAAATGAAATCCACAGAAGTTCAATTGTTATAGAAGGCCAGAGCACTAAATTTTATTTCTATGAGATTGAACTACAGAGATGAAAGCCAGTTGCACCTTGACTAAAATTGTAGATATCACTCTGTATTTATAAGGAACCTTGTTTAATGGAAAAAAATGGACTTCATTAGTGACAACAACTTTCTATTGCTGTACCATGATCTGAGACTGAGAAAGATCAATGTTCCAGCATACTGAATCAACAGCTTTGAGGACAAGGAATAGGATCCTATCCTCAGGTTACCCAGTTAAAGAATGAAAAAGATCCTGATAGGATAATTGGCATGGGCAGCAGTCTTTCTGTTCATCAAAATTCCCCACTGGAGGAAAGGTAAGCAATATTTTCCTTGATGAAAGCACACATCTTGTAAGAAATTGCATTAAACATAACATGAGAAGAGAAACTTCCTGTAGGTGTATAAGGCAAACAAATCTATCTGGGGGCTACTTAAGAACCAGAAGATAGTTATGCATAAAGCAAGTACAGGAACTTAAGCCACTTTTACACATGTAATTCACGGAGTTGGGAAAAGAATCCAAACATAAAGGCCATTTTTTCCTTATATACTTTCTTGCTTCTTAGTTTATTCTATCATGATATTTCCTGTCATATCAGAATATGATCCTAAAATTCTTTACAGACATTCCACGCTGCCCTGCATTCTAAGGCAGTCCGTGCTTTATAACTCTGAGGTATCAGCAATAGTAATGAATGTCACATCCTGGAAATGGGATATATATTATGAACAATATGTTCAAAAGAGCAATTTAAAAGGCAAACTGTATAAACAGTGCAAGGATCTGTGCACTATAAAGGTGATTTTCTGAACAAGAGGGGAAATATTACCATGAAACTGAACTAAAATCAGTCTGAGAATAAGAAGATTGAAAGATGTAGATGTATAATTCTGCATAAGATGTCATGGAGATGAATGCTGACACAAATCTTAAAAGCCCTAGGCAGAATTTCACCGTAATAGTGAATAACTAACAAGTGAATCAGATCCCTCAACCCAAAAATTATCCAGAAGGCAGATATGTCCTTGTTACCAGACAGTTCAGTTACCAAACTATGCTTTAACTTGGAGGGAAGGTTGAACTTCAGGATGAACAGGGCCAAGAGAAACTCAGACTGGCTGAGATGATTTATCTCTCTTTATAAATGTACATGTGGCTTACTACTTAAAGGTAGAAGTAAGTTCAGAATGTCATTTTTTTCTTATGCAATAGAGCATTTACAAAAATTGTGAGGATTAAAAAATATAGTTGCAAATAATTTTGATATATTATTTTAAATGTTCTAGAACTTTTAGGTAGATCTTTTTCACTTATAACAGTGTGCTTGTGCACTAATATATTCTTCTTGTCTATACTACAGCAAGTGAGCTTAAGATTTATAGACAATTTTCACTGCTTTACTTCCTGAAGCTTTCATTGCCTTGGATCATATTTTCTTAGCAAAGTAAACATTACCATTATATTTGGAAACTCTTTCTCAGTGATACTCAATACAAAAACTGCTGGAAATTTTTCATTAACAAAGTGAGCTAAAGTCTGTTTGAGTTTTTACCAATGGATAATATATTGATTCTCTTGCATAAGTTTTCTGTATATGAAACACAGAGAACTAGAGCACAAATTGTGCTAAACATATAATAAAACAGTCCCTGCCCTGCTTACTACTAAATACAGGTACAACATCACAGCTGGACACATAAACCAAGCTAGGACAGGAGGACATTGCCAATAGGCACACCAGAATACATAAGTCAACTTGATGTACTATTTGCTGGCTCACTGAGAAGCTTCAAGGGTTTTAATAATTACAGATTTTATTTTAATCATGTAAATATGCAAGAGCTTGTAGTTAAGTCACTTGTCTAGTCTTTATAGGCAGTTTGCTATAGTTCTGACATGGAGTTCAGACAGAACCTGAAGGACAGAATGGTAGCTTTGCAAATTGATTCCCGGAATATTCTTCGTTATACAGTGTGAGCAAAAAAGGAAGGGGCACAGCTTTTTGCAGAACTACCAGTGATATTTTTATTATTTTTTGTCCAAGATTTTGCTGTGATTAAAAGTGCTCAGGGAGTACAGAAGAGAAAGATAAGATGGCTAAAGTAAATCTCCTATTTAAACAAATACATCTTTACAATTACACAGTGATACAAGACAGGCTACTCCTATTATCATCTCTAAACATTCTGAGAGGTCTTTACTGGTGATAAACTGAATTTATTTAACATGTTAAATGTGTAAAAAATTGTTTACCACATAAGATTCTACTTTGCAAATTGTTCTTTCCCAATCAGTGATGCAGATCAATTTAATTAATAACAAAATAGTTGAGTTTGGTTTTAAGTGACAGGCTGATATTTTGTGTTCTCCTCAGTTTAATAAGCTGCCAGTAATTATCAACAGAATTTTTCTCAGGCTACAGAAGTAATAAATTAACAGTAGGTACAGAGCCAAATTACCAATATGCTAAGACGTTGAATGAAAAGGAACATATTGATAGAGAATATGTATACTGGCAAGAAAATAAATAAATGTTATTTCCTTATGGCAAGTAGGACAAAACCAGAAGGAACAAGATAACCTAGTGCAAAAAAAAAAAAAAAAAATCCCCCGCCTCTGAATAACTACCAAACAAAAAAACAAAACTCTAAGAATATAAATCACTTAAAAGCAATTAGAATAAAAATAAATTAAAAAACAAGTAAGCCCTATAATTTTAGTGTATCTGCCAAAGAGATCACCATTAATAAAAGAATAATTTCTTAAAAGATTGAAAAGAAAAAATGCAGTTTATTTTTTAAGACCAGTGGAAAACTTTTAGTATAACTATAGATAAAAATGGCTTAGGAGAATTCACAGTAGTGCTAAAATTATCTAGATTACATAAGAGGAAGAACACATTTCATAAAATCATTGTGTAATATTTTGCCCTCATGTAACCATCAGTTTGTAAGTTGCCATGACAGAGACTATTTTCCTTCAATTATTCTATTTTTAAATACAAATTCAGGCATCAGTTTCTTTCTGAATTTTTCCTCATTCATTTGCTAGAGATAGAAGAGAAATTTTACATTCAGAAATATGCATTTGAAAGTTCTATGTTGCTGTAGCATTAAACTTTTCTAAATTACTAAAGAGGTAGTAACAGTAAAGATAAAAAATTAGCTGCATATTAACTTTTGCAAGCGTCTCTCTTTCTAGTAAAGTAAATCAAAATCAAATTAAATTTGAAACTTGATGGGTGGCAAATTCACAAGCAGACAAATCACACAGAAGTGTTTCACTTTAAAATAGTTTGAGGCAAGTACCAACACTAACTCAAAACATGTGAGAGATAATAAAAGTAGTAAAACAATTTTACCACATTTTCCTTTGGAAGGCACTTGACAATATCCACTTTTAATCTCAAAATACTCTAATATTTTCTGATTTGCTTTGGTTTTGATTTTTTTTTTTAATCTATCTTTTCCTCCCCACTTCCCATTCTTTTTCTCAAAAATGTAAAAACATGATCTTGTTTAAAGAATCCAGAAATAAAAATGTATGTAATCCAGGTCCAATCTTTCTATATAAAAGGGAATTTTGTGTATTAAGGAGTTTGATTAAATGCACCTACAGCTTAAAATGGATATAAATTTTAATCAAAGTTTAGACAAAGCTTGCAAGATTTCTTCACAGATTCACAGAATTTCTGAGTTGGAAGTAACCAGATGAATCATCAATTAAGTGAGAGGCCATACAGGGATTGAACCCACAACTTTGGTGGTTTTTATCAGCAGGCTCTAACCAACTGCTAAGTGGTAGAGAATGTCTGAATGTGACTCTAAAGTAGATGCAATTATGTTTGGCTGCTTGATTGCTTTATCTGAAAACAGATATAAACTTGAAAAACACCTTAATTCAAAGTGTATTTTACACAGAGAGAGACAGAAAGGAAGTTACTTCAAATATGAAGATTAAATCCACTCTACAACAAACAAAGTGCCATCAGTTGAATCGAGAGAAATCATAAGATTGAGGCAACATTTCAGAATACAGAATCCAGTCCTCTGTAGTTAAAAGGCCTGGATACCTTCCAATACAAAGAATTGAAAATAAAATTCACTGCTGCTGTACCTTGTGTCTCTTCCCATCTATGTCTATTTTATTTAAAGTTACCCCTCTAACGTCATTACAATTTCCTGTGCATAAAACTAGACACACCAAACAGCTGACAGGTTGGAATCAGTAGAGTGTATTGCTATAGAATTTTCTCTTAGATTTATACAACAAGTGTTTAGAAATGCAGAAAATCAAAGATGCTATTACTTAGTAACTTGAGTTTAGAATGGAATAATTATAGGAAAATAAGCTGTCAGTGAAATAGTTTTAGACTGCTGTGACCATGAAGGGCCATAGCTTTAGAAAATCAGCTTACAACCTTTGCAGCCACTGCTGTAGAAAATACACTTATATACACCCACATGAATGGTTACTAATTTGTGTATCTACATCTCTCAAGACAACATTAAATCATGCACTCAGCTTTGAAGATATGTATCTTTCTTGAGTTATCCCTTTTAACACATTGAGTTGTAATAAATAAAGCTGTATTATATATCACATTGCAGCATTTCTAACAAAGTAAATGCAAGTGCATTTTAAAGAAAACAATGTAAAAAGTAATTTCATTTAAATCAAAGTCTAATGATTAAGGAAAGAAGGGAGGAAGGGCAGGAAGGCAGGCAGGCAGGAAGGCAGGCAGGCAGGAAAGCAGGCAGGCAGGCAAGGCAGGCAGGCAGGAAGGCAGGAAGGCAAGGCAGGAAGGAAAGGCAGGCAGGCAAGCAGGCAGGAAGGCAGGCAGGCAGGCAGGCAGGCAGGCAGGCAGGAAGGAAGGAAGGAAGGAAGGAAGGAAGGAAGGAA